>MJUU01008309.1:40778-53634 GCA_002080025.1 Modiolus philippinarum
GACTACAAAAGGAACAGATCAACAACTCGCCGGTTAACGTCAACATTCAAAGCTGTGTTACAAACATTTTGGACTTTTATAATAATTCTATATTTGGACTTTGCTGAAAATTCATCTACTGCTTTGGACAATTGGAAATTGATTAATTTGGACTAGTGAAATTCAACAGTGATTTTGGACAATCCATGTGTGAACTATTTATGGACATAACCATTATTCAAAAGTGAACTTAATTCTATTTATTTGGATTTTTGTTATTTGGACATTTATTTTACATTTTGCTTTTTATTTTATTGTTATTAAATTTGTTAAACTTTTATTTGTAGTTACTTTGCCACTAATCATAGTAAGTCTGCGCTGAACATCTTGTTCCCTTTATGTTAACGGTGGGTCAAGCAGTCCTTAAAGAGTTAATTCCCTTTGGCACAACTCGTAGACAGCTGACCCTCGGTGACATATGTTGACCAATTTGATATACCTTTTACCATTTCTGATCTATATAAGGAATCATAATTGCTAATTTTTATTTTCCTGAGTTTGTGTTCAGGTAATTACTGGGTCAAGCGCTTTATTGTGTCCATTTAATTACTGTATCAAGCTCTTAACTGTGTCCTCATTCATTTTGAATTACACTTGTTCAAATATCAGTGTTTGACATTCTGCGCTTGGCATAGCCCTTTATTATCAATAAGTGATCAAAAGGGTTAATCTTTTTCCCTAGTTTGTGTCCAGCTAATAATTGTTTCAAGCTCCCTTTTGTGTCCATCTAATTATTGTGTCAAGCTCTTTACTGTGTCCACATTCACTTTAAACTACACTTGTTGAAATATCAGTGCTCGACATGCTGTGGTGGTATCATGCTGCGTTCGGCGTAGCCCTTTATTGTCCTATATCTCAAAAATGCTTTGAGATAGAGGTCAAGTTTAAATTGCAAAAATGTTCAGCATGTCAAGGACTACATTTTATTGAACACAGTCAAGTTTTCTGACCTCTTCCAAGATGGCTGCCAGTGGGGAACTTAGTTTACCATTTGACCTAATGGGAAAATTCATACAAAGAACTTCTTTTTGAGAACCACCAAATGGATTTGAACCAAACTTGGCATGAATGATGCTTATGAAGTGCTGACCAAGTGTTGTTAATTTGGTGCCGATTCATCATCCAACATGGTCGCCAGCGGATATCTTAATTTTAACATTGGACCCTATCAAAGAACTTCTACTTGAGAACCACTGAATGGATTTGAACCAAACTTGGCATGAATGATGCTTATGTGGTGCTGACCAAGTGTTGTTACTTTGGTGCCGATCCATCATCCAACATGGCAGCCAGCAGGGATCTTAATTTTAACATTGGACCCTATGGGAAAATGCATACAAAGAACTTCTCCTTGAGAACCACTGAATGGATTTGAACCAAACTTGGCATGAATGATGCTTAGGAGGTGTTGACCAAGTGATATTACTTTGGTGCCTATCCGTCATCTTACATGACAGACATCATTGAACCCTATGGGAAATGAACACAAAGATCTTCTAGAGAACCACTGAATGGATTTGAACCAAACTTGGCATGAATGATGCTTATGAGGTGCTGACCAAGTGATTTTACTTTGGTGCCAATCCGTCCTCTTACATGACCGACATCATTGGACCCTATGGGAAATGAACGCAAAGATCTTCTAGAGAACTGCTGAATGGATTTAAATCAAACATGACATGAATGATGCCTGTCAGGTGTTGACCAAGTTTCACCAGCTATGAACTTAATTTTACAAAAGATCTTCTTCTAGAGAACTGCTTAATAGATTTAATCCAAACTTTGCATAAATGATCCTTATGAGAAGCTGACCAAGTGTTGTTACTTCTGTGCTGATCCATCATCCAACATGGCCTCCAATGATAAATTGGACCCTAACAGGAAATGCATACAAAGATATCATGGAAAACCACTGAATGGATTCAATTTAAACATTGCATAAATGAAACTTGTGAGATTTTGACCAAGCTTGGTACTTTGGTGCTGATCCGTCTTTCGACATGGCCACCAGTAGCAAAACTTAGTTTAACATTTGACCCAGTGGGAAATGCATAAAAAGATCTTCTCCTCTGAAACTGCTTGAACAATTTCAGTAGAATTTTGATATGATAGTCCTTNCCTGATGTCACTCCCGGTTTTCATGGTAGTTCACACTATGAGTGCCTTAGTTCTTAATGTTATCTTTTTATTTCCGTGCATTGTAGCTGTCTCACGTCCTTGTTTTGTCTTTGTTTTTATCTGTTACCGTTTCTGCCATGTCTTTGGACTTCGATTTTTGTAGTCATCGCTTCCCTTGTTCCTTCGGTATTCTACTGCCGTTGTTTTTTTGGGAATTATAGTGCTGCATAGGACCCAGGTGAGTGATACAGGCTCTTGAGAGCCTCTTGTTCTTGTTTCATTGTCTCAATCTTAAGTGGTTTCCACTTTGCAATGGCCATCATTTCCTGTTTTCAAATGCATTTGCTTGCCAAATATTGTCTCCCACTTGCTTTAAATGGCCAACCCGCTTCCGCTTATCCCTATCAAGACCCACAGTGATGAATAGCTTATTTATAATTTGCAGAGATGGGTGGTCTAATTCACTATCTTTGATGCTGACCAAATGAATTTTTGACTATTTTTAGCTCACCTGACCGAAAGGGTCAGTGTGAGCTATTGCCATCACTCGGTGTCCGTATGCAGTCCGTCCGTCCATTAAACTTTCACATTTTCATCTTCTCCTCTGAAACCACTAAAGCAGATTTAAGCAAACTTTACAGGAATGATGTATGCAAGGTCCTTTACAAAGATTGTTCATTTCGTTCCGCTCCGACAAAAAAAAATGGCCCCCAGCACAGAACTTTGGTTCAACATTGGACCCTATGGGAATAATCACATTTTCATCTTCTCCACTAAAACCGCTGAAGCAAATTCAACCAAACTTGATGATGATGAATGGAAGATCCTTTACAAAGATTGCTCATTTTGTTTCCATCTGACAAAAAATATGGCCGCCAGTGTGGAACTTAGGTTTAACATAGGATGCTATGGGAAAAATTGGATTTTCATCTTCTCCTCAGAAACCACTGGAGCAAATTCAGCCAAACTTTACAGGTATGATGGATGGAAGGTCCTTTGCAAAGATT
This sequence comes from Modiolus philippinarum, assembly GCA_002080025.1. Taxonomy (NCBI): domain Eukaryota; kingdom Metazoa; phylum Mollusca; class Bivalvia; order Mytilida; family Modiolidae; genus Modiolus; species Modiolus philippinarum. Next base: position 43,943 of record MJUU01008309.1, read on the forward strand.
GCTCATTTCATTATGAACATTCAACATGGCCGCCCACGCACACTTAGGTTTAACATAGGACCCTTTGGGAAAAATCGCATTTTCATCCTCTACTCTAAAATTACTGAAGCAAATTTAACCAAACTTTACAGGAATGATGTATTGAAGGTCTTTCACAAAGATTGCTCATTTCATTTCCATCCGACAAAAAACAGGGCCGCCAGTGTGGAACTTAGGTTTAACATTGACCCCATGGGAAAATCACATTTACATCTTCGTCTCTGAAACCACTGAAATAAATTCAATCAAATTTTACAGGTAATAAGATTGCTCATTTCATTCAAATTCAACAAAAACATGGTCTCCAGCAGGAAACTTAGGTTGCACATAAAACCCTATGGGAAAAATCACATTTTCATCTTTTCCTCAGAAACCACTGAAGCAAATTCAACCAAACTTTACAGGAATGATGTATTGAAGGTCCTTAACAAAGATTACTCATTATGCCCCAGCTGCTAGGCGGTCGTAGGCATTAAGGTTTACCCTGATCTGTATGTTCGTATGTCCATCTCTTTGGTTTCTGGATGATAACTTGAGTATCCTGCAATTTGGATCAAAACCAAACTTGGTCACATGCTTACTTTTCACCCAAGACATAAACCCATCGATTTCAAGATTGGTACCCCCAAGGTCAAGGTCACAGTTGCTAAAAATAGACTTAAATTTCAATAAAATTTTGGTTTCCAGATGATAACTTGAGTATCCTGCATAGGATCAAAACCAAACTTGGTAACATGCTTGCTTATCACATAAGACAGAGCCCTAATAATTGCCAGGCTGGTACCCCCAAGGTCAAGGTCACAGTTGCTAAAAATAGACTAAAATTTCAGTAAAATTTGGGTTCCCAGATGATAACTTGAGTATCCTGCATCAGATCAAAATCAAACTTGGTCACATGCTTACTTATCACTTAAGACAGAACCCTATCAATTTCCGGGTTGGTACCCCCAAGTTGCTAAAAATAGACTAAAATTTCAATACACTTTTGGTTTCCAGATGTTAACTTGAGTATCCTGCATCAGATCAAATCAAACTTGGTCACATGCTTGCTTATCACCCAAGACAGAACCCTATCAATTTTCAGATTGGTACCCCAAAGGTCAAGGTCACAGTTGCTGAAAATAGACTAAATTTCAATAAAATTTTGGTTTCCAGATGATAACTTGAGTATCCTGCATAGGATCAAAACCAAACTTGGTAACATGCTTGCTTATCACATAAGACAGAGCCCTAATAATTGCCAGGTTGGTACCCCCAAGGTCAAGGTCACAGTTGCTAAAAATAGACTAAAATTTCAGTAAAATTTGGGTTCCCAGATGATAACTTGAGTATCCTGCATCGAATCAAAACCAAACTTGGTCACATGCTTGCTTATCACATAAGACAGAATCCTATCAATTTCCAGATTTGTACCCCAAGGTCAAGGTTACAGTTGCTAAAAATAGACTAAATTTCAATAAATTTTTGGTTTCCGGTTGATAACTTGATTATCCTGCATCAGATCAAACCCAAACTTAGTCACATGCTTACTTATCACCCAAGACAGAACCCTATTGATTTCCAGATTGGTACCCCCAAGTTCAAGGTCACAGTTGCTAAAAATAGATTAAAATTTCAATAAAATTTTGATTTCCGGATGATAACTTGAGTATCTTGCATCATATCAAAATCAAACTCGGTCACATGCTTGCTTATTTCCCAAGACAGAACCCTATCAATTTCTGGGTTAGTACCTCAAAGTCAAGGTAACAAATGCTAAAAATAGCTTTTATTATTACATATAAGATTGTTTCTCAGATTGTTTGTGGGAACTCTGCATTATATCAAAACCAAACCGTTCCAATACCTATTTATCACAGGTGACAGATCCTATTTTATGATTATTTGATATATATATATACTAGTATATTGTACATTTTATACTTCAATGATTTGGGGGTCTCGATTTCAAGGAGGTGGGGGCATCCGTGTCCCATGGACACATTCTTCCATTTTTTTTGTTCTGATTAGACAAAAAACATGGCTGCTAGCACAGAACTTTAGTTTATCATCAGACCCTATGGGAAAAATCAGATTTTAGTCTTCTCCTCTGATTCCATGAAAGCAAATTCAATCAAACTTTACAGGAACAATGTATGGAAGGTTCTATGCAAAGATTGCTCATTACGTTACGATCTAACAAATAACATCATGCTTGCAGGGTGGAATATAGATTGACAATTGACCCTATGGGAAATTGATCATTTAAGTCATCTTCTATCAAATAATTGAAGCAAATTTAACCAAACTGAATTGGAATATGTATGGAACTATAGCTTAACATTAGATACTAAGGGAAAAAATCATTTTTGGTCATCATACTGAGCATAGACATGGCTTATATTAGAAGCATTTTGTCAAGTGAGCAATTCAGGCTGAGTCCCTGAGCCTCTAGTTCTAACCCTAATCCCTCCTTCATCTTTCAAGATGACAGTATGTTATATACATAAACTAACTGTAACTGTGTGTTTAAATGATTTTGAAGGCAAAACAATATGAATATCTCTTGATTTTAAGAAATTCCTTTCAACCAATGGTTGTTAATGGTTGTGAAAATGGCACCTTGAGAAAGAAGGTTATTTGTAGTGGTAGAGCAAGCCACATAAGTAAGGGGAGCTCAAGTGTGGCTTACTGAATTTTGTGTTCTAGGCAAATGAAATACATCCAATTTAAGCCACACAGTATTCCTACTAGACAATAAAAAGATATGGAGTAAATGCACATGAGACAAAGTCTCTACAAATACATGGTAGCACCAGGCAAAGGAACAAGGTTTTTATTGTTGTTCTTCATCGTCACCATCAGACCTTCAACACTGAGCTTTGCTCATATCTCAAAGTTAGTTCAAGGTGGCACCTAACATCCGTTTGAGCAGCATTCTTTGCTAAATGTCAAACAATTCTACATCCATGTCTTTTCTGGTTATGGATGTAGGATCATCAACAGATATAATTTAAAATGGCAAAGTGCTCTTACAATTCGATGTCTGACAAAAGTACCAGTGTCTAGATTACAACATATAGACAATGACGAAGCACTCAACTTGGCATTATGAATAAAAGAGATGTGGCCACTATAAACAGGTGGTTAGAATAACATATTGAATATAGAATACCACTAAACAGAGTCAAATATAGAATAAAAATATTTATAGAAGAACAATCTTTCATTTATTTTCAGAACTTGAAAGAAAAATTTCAGTTCGTTCAACTAGAGAAGAATTGATCAAAAAGGGTGTTTTAAAAGAAGAAGTCAAAACGACAGAAACAAACCAGTCAATCGAACAGACATCTGCGGATATTAACAATGAACAGCACACAACATCAACAGTTATAGTAGAACAAAACCATGTGGACCAAAATGGTGAGTTCTAATTTGTATTTGATGAGAAACAATCTGATTAAAATTTTAATCAGATTGGATGAGAAATGTCAGGTGTATGGATACTGATATTAGGGTAACTCGTTTTGTAAACTGACAAGAATAGAAAAACAAATTATTTTGATATTAGAGAAAATTGATGCTGATATTTTACTATAACACATAACAGATAGTTAAAACCGAGCATGTTAGCATGATGTGTTGTACTAGTTTAAAATGCTGTAAAAGTATTCTTATTTGTCCAGGTCGCAATTTTCACTGATTTGGGGGTTGACTGAAACCATGAAATTTAAAACGGAAGGAAATACCAATTTTCATATAACATGTAATAGAAACTACACCAAACCTCAAATTCAGAAACCCTCGAAGTAATGATTTTTCCCTAAACCATGAAAACTGAAACCCACAAATAAAAGAACACTCACAATAAGAAGTTGTACTAGAAATATGAAGCTGTACTGGTGTCCTGTGCTTGATAAAAAGAACATGTCAAGTAGTGCTGGTACCCTGTGATTTTTAGCTCACCTTCTAGAAGTGAGGGGGGCTTATGTGATACCCCTAGCGTCCGTGTCGGTGTCCACATCCGCGTCGGCGTCCGGTTAGGAAGAATGGTTAAGGTCCATTCCTGCTAACTGACATGCCCCACATCATCCATATTGGTATGCCTGGTGTATTTTGGGATGACGACTGGAATGCATGCTTCTGATGCTGTCTCTGACCTACATTTTACGCATGAGCGACTTGGTTAGGAAGGATGGTTAAAGTCCATTCCCGCTTACTGACATGGCCCATATTCTTAGGAAGAATGGTTGAAGTCAATTCCTGCTTACTGACATGACCCACATCAATCATATTGGTATGTATGATGCCCTTTGGGATGACAACAACAGTGCATGCTTCGGATGCTGTCTGACCTACATTTTACGCATGAGCGATTTGGTTAGGAAGAATGGTTAAAGTCCATTCCCGCTTACTGACATGGCCCACATCAACCATATTGGTATGTATGATGCATTTTGGGATGACGACTTGAATACATGCTTCGGATGCTGTCTTTGACCTACATTTCACGCATGAGCGACTAGGTTAGGTAGAATGGTCAAAGTCCATTCCTGCTTACTGACATGGCCCACATTAACCATACTGGTATGCATGATGCATTTTGGGATGACGACAACAACATTGCATGCTTCGGATGCTGTCTCTGACCTACATTTTATGCATGAGTGAGTTGGTTAGGTAGAATGGTTAAAGTTCATTCCTGCTTACTGACTTGTCACTTAGCAACCATATTGGTATGTATGATGCAATTTGGGATGACAACAAAAATGCATGCTTCGGATGCAGTCTGTAAACTACAATTTATGCATGACTGAATCTGTTTAAAAGAATGATTATAGTCCATTCCTGTTTACTGACAGGTGAAACATGTGACAATGCTGCGCAACGAGGTGAGCTTTGCAGGCTGTGGCTGCTTTCTATGTTTAAACATGAGGTTCCCATACCTTTCTGTAAAGACACACAAAAAAATGTTTTTATATTATGATGATATATTTCATGAATATAAGGTTGAATGCAAGAGACTAGATAGTTGAGTGAATTTATTTTGATGAAATATAAGAATCTAACATCGGTGAAAGTGAAAGATAGAGAGAAATCTCAGACACCCAAGGGTAAGATTTGAATGGTTCTCTGACTTGGCAAGCCTCCTCAGAGAACCATTGAAATCTTACCAGAGGTTTCGAAGATTTCTAAATCTTGCATTTTCAACGATATTTGATTATTTTTCTCACCGTTATAACCACAAAATTTGATTTCTTGACCATTAGACTTTACTTGACATCCAATGTTGTTAGGCGACGTCAATGATTTCAGAATTAGTGGCCTGTAATTTTCTGACTTGTGCCACTTGTAACCCTGAAAACTGGAACTGGATTTTCAAGTATCTATTTCTTTCAATAAAATTTGATTTCTAAAGTCCAGAAACCTTTTTTACATAAGTAAAGCCACCACCCATTTAATATAGTTTCTGTTGTGATGTGAGGAAAGTGTGATTTGTGATGTTTGTCATGGTTACTGTTGTCATGGATGTTTAGTCATAAAAATTAACACATCTGTGATCAGTTGAGTGCATAATGAACTTGTCTTAACCTCAGAAATTACCATTTTAGGACTCGTAATATTTCTCTGTTTTAAGAGAGGGCATTTGATCATTTTTGCTTTTGTGTCTTATTCACTTTAGACGTGGGTTTTGTATTTTTAAAGTGACCTCCTGATTGAAACAATTTAAGCTCCTTCTTAAAATTTTGCATGTGGATTTTGTCTATAAACCAAGAAAGCCTTATTCCAACTGTAAAATAGTTTTTGATGTATAATCATGTAGTATGTTAGAATTGTTGCTGAAGGCTAACAGAAGTCATTGATTTTACACCCACACAAAATGGCTCACATCATTTGTCATGAAAATATAAATTTGATGATAAAATCATGAGAACTTCAGAAATTAATTATTAGATTGAAATATAAAGCAATCACTTTTATGTATTACTGGAACATAATACCTTTGATACAATTTAATCAGTATCTCTTTGATGTCCCTATATAAGGATGAAATTTTAACCCCAAAATCAGAATTTATAACAAAATAAATGTGGTAAGCTTCATATCTATGTAGAATATTTCCTCAATCAGGCAAAAAAATATATGCGGTACAATTATTTTTTTTTAATTCATATGAATGGAAGTTCATTGTTAAGTTTTATTTCCTTGTTGAAATAACATGTCAATTTATTTACACCAGGTAACAGGTAAAATTTGTATGTACCTGGTCATAAAAAAAAACACAGCTAGAAACATCAGTATGTGATTAATGAAAGTATACACTAGATAGATAACCAACCACTGTAAATCATGCATGTAATTTGGATTAAATCTAGAGCACCTATCAACATGATGTTTTGTTTCATTCTGCAAAGTCCATGTGCAACTTTCTCTGTGTTTATTACCAAAAAACATGTATGCCTCCTTGGATTAGAGACTCAGGTGTGAATTTTGATGTACAATGGGTTCAGGCTGTTTTATGTGTTGTCTGTGTAAAGGTAAGAAATTAATTACACATGTGCCAGGGATGTTATTTCAGTGGATGATTTGAAGGTGGTTTCGTTTACAACTTGTTCCTTTAATTTACATGTAAATGACTCATAATAGCTTGATTAAATTTAGTTATTTAAAAGATTAGGTTAATTATGTATTTGAAACTAGTTCAAAGACTGAAGATGGTCTATATATAACCAAGCCATATCAAATTCAAAGGCATAAACCAGCCTCAGCATCTTATCCATGTAATATCATTTTACTAAGAAGTTTGTCTTCTTGCCTGCAGATACTTGAAGGAGTTTTATAAATGTTTAGACAAATGTACATTTAACCCATGGTATGATCCAAGGAGTTGATACCAAGTATGACATTTTTTTGTACTGGACATTCTCATGCTCCTGTAAGTCAAAAGATTTGGGGGGATGTGGGAAGGGAGCAATCTTTATAATTTGCATGTGTATTCCTTGTGAAAAAACCTGTTTTTCTCACTATAAAGGTAAGCTAGTTCTGGTTTTCAAGGACAAGGGTACAAGAAGGAAAATTATCAGGCAACTAATTCTAATGTCATTGACTTTATGTAGGATTATGGGATATCAAGGAAGAATCAAATTTTTTTTGTTATAAATGGGAGAAAAATCATCAAACGTTGTTGGAAATTACCCGAAAACTGTTACAGATATCAAAAATCTGACAGGGTAAAAATGATCAGCATGATGAGATGTACCTGCCCCACAATTTTGGAAAATATCGGACAACCTGTCTTGGAGTTATTGCCCCTTTTCCATTAAATTTTCGTTTTTAGTTCACCTGGCCTAAAAGGCCATGTGAGCTTTTGCCATCTCTATGTGTCCGTCGTCCATCCGTCTGTCTGTCTGTCTTTCAACAATTTCAAAAATCTTCTCCTCTGAAACCACTGGCAGACTTGCTTACCCTTACGATTTTGGCATAAGGCTTACTATTTTCAAAGTCATCTTATGCCCTTACGATGGTTAACCATTTCCATACGATTTGGTCAAATCGCAGTATTTCCTGAAAAATTTCATTTCAGGTCCATCATTTTATTGCGGTTCCGTACATTATAGTAAAAATCGGCATTTCCGGTAATAAAAATAATGTAAGACAAGAATTCTGAGATTCCATCTCAGAAAATTGTATCCTTGGTGGGAGTATTGTGTAAATCAATAATATACCTTTCACTGAAAGGTGTAGTTTTTGTACTAAAGCATGTTTTATTACATTAAAAAGTGACTTACTATTTTTCATCTCAGATTACGATTTTTGATCAAGTAACTTACTATTTTTTACCAAGAGGGGTGGGCAAGTCTGCACTGGGCCAAACGTAACCAAACTTGGCCTGAATCATCTCCAGAGTATGGCTTCTCAAAATTGTGTTCGATTAGTTGCTAGGTCAAACAACATGGCCGCCATTGCTAAAAATAGAACATAGGGGTAAATTGCAGTTTTTGGCCAATAACTTGAATCAAAAATCTGACAGTGTTTAAATGATCAACATGATGAGATCTACCTACCGTGCAATTTTGAAGAAAATCTGAAAACCAATCTTGGAGTTATAATCCTTTTTCCGTAAAATTTTCAAAAGTTGTGCATTTTTTATTTTTTATTTCAAAAAGTGTAACAGAGAGAGATTGAGTGTAAATTGCAGAAATGGTCTGCATATCAAGATCTAACCACCCTGAAATTTTGGAGAAAATCCAAAAACCTTTGTAGGAGTTATTGCTCTTTTTTCACAGAATTTTCAAAACTTTCATATTTTTCGTCTTTTATTTCCAAAACTATAGAAGATGAAGGTTCACTGTAAATTGATGAAATGTTTGCCATGAAATTTGGTTTTCCAATAAGGTATTGATGTCGCAACTTCAAAACTGATGTTAAAAATTATTCGTTGACCACCATTTTCAAAATGGCCACCAAAAAAGGCGGGAAAATTCAATATTGTCCGATTTCAATGAAATTTGGTATCCAAGTTGATATTGATGTCACTACTTCAAAACTGGTGTTCAAAATTGTTTGCTGACTGCCATTTTCAAATGGCTGCCAAAAAAGGCAGGAAAATTCAACATTGTCTGATTTCAATGAAATTTGGTTTCCAAATGGATATTGATGTTGCGACTTCAAAACTGGTGTTGAAAATTGTTCGTTGACGGCCATTTTCAAAATGGCTGCAAAAAAAGGCGGGAATATTCTACATTGTCGGATTTCAATGAAATTTGGTTTCCAAATAGGTATTGATGTCACAACTTCAAAACTGATTTTGAAAATTGTTCGCTGACGGCCATTTTCAAAATGGCTGCCAAAAAAGGTGGGAAATTCAACATTGTCCGATTTTAATGAAATTTGGTTGCCAAATAGATCTTGATGTTGCGACTCCAAAACCGATGTTGAAAATTGTTCATTGACGGCCATTTACAAAATGATGTCTCAACTTCAAAACTGGTGTCGAAAGTGCTCCTTAGCAAGAACATTTTATGTAAAAAAAAGCCCAACAAAGAAATATAGTAAAACATTATCAGACTTTAAATACAGTTCAAGATGTGTCTTTCGAACTACCAAAGTTTGAGAGACTGAAGATCAACTGTATAACTTACAATGCTAGCTTGATTGTGGCAACTGAAAGCCAGGTGAGCGATACAGGCTCCTGGGATCCTCTGGTTTTTTGTTACTTTTAGTCTTATATATTGAAAATGGAAGAAGATAAAAGTGAAGTTTAATTTACACAAATGGTCAGTATAGTAAGATCTACATGTCCTGCAATTTTGAAGAAAATCTGATGATCTACTGTACATAGGAGTTATTGCGCCTTTTTCTTTGAATTTTCATGATTTTTAGCTCACCTGGCCTAAAAGGCCATGTGAGCTTTTCTCATCACTTTGCGTCCGTCGTCTGTCGTCCGTCGTCCGTCCACAATTACAAAATAATCTTCTCCTCTGAAACCACTCAGCCAATTTTGATGAAACTTTGGTGGAATGTTCCTTTGATGGTCCTCTTCCAAAATTGTGTCCGATGACCCCGCCCTCAAACCAAGATGGCCGCCAGGCTAAAAATAGAAAAAAGGGGGGATGAAATTTTAAAAATCTTCTCCTCTGAAACTACAAAGCCAATCTAAGCCAAACTTTCTT
>MJUU01008309.1:70254-85923 GCA_002080025.1 Modiolus philippinarum
ACAAACATTTTAAGTATGGTTGCTAGGTAGAATTCCAAAAAATAAGTGGTCTTTGAGACTTTCAGGAAATTTACCAAAATTGGAACCGCCTTTCAGAATCCTAAGTTATCAGAATTTTGTTTTTTACCAAACACTTGTCAGAATATAAGATAATATGCCAAAATTAAAAAAAAAATAAGTGTCTTTGACATTTTCAGGAAATTTACCAAAGTTGGAACCGGAGCCAAAATTCCAAAAGCTTATTGCAAATCTATAGCCTATATGCAACAATTCTGCATAAATATTTGATCTCGAAAGTGTGGGGATAATTATGTCACTTAAACCTACATTTTACGCATGAATAACTTACATTAATGTATACATCCGAGTTCTTAGCTCAGTAACTGTACATTGTTGGTTCAGGTAACCTTGCATATGCATGCAATTTTGATAGTATGTCAGCATACAGGCAAAATTTGGTTGCTGCAACAACGTGCCATATCGAGGCGAACTTTGTAATCGTTGATTACCTATGTTTAGTCATGCATGGCAGAGAGTATTTTGTCAGGTGAGCGCTCAGTCTCTGAGCCTCTAGTTTATGATAACAGTATGGATTTGATAGGCTTATTTTGAAGTTGCACTGAATGCCTCCTTAAAAAATGAGATAATGTTGATTAGCTGACCAAGCTATAGCCAGGACAAGTTTTTGCCATCACTTGGCATCGGTTGTCTGCATTCTATCCATTGACTTTATATTTGGTGTGTGAGTTTACTCTGATAGATTAAAGATCACGTAAGTTTTGTTTTATTTCTTTGATTTTTGAATGAATTACCTAGGTTCTTCAATATACAGTCAATCTTAAATGGTTCGAACACACAAGGGACTGATGAAAACAATTTGAGTTAGAGGGGTGTTGAAGCTATCGAGGTCTAACTATGTGTAAATTTGAACAAAAGGGGCCAGAATGTTGGTTTGAGACATCCATGGTGTTCAAGCTATTTTAGTTTGAGCCATCGAAGTTCTACTGTGTATCAATGGTTAAACCAAATTTCCTGACCTCTGAACCAGCATAACCAGGTTATATGTGTTTTATGTAAATGGTATTATGTCTTGTCTAGTTTGTAATAAAGTAGTGATCAATCCAGACATGCTGTACATGGGACACTATTGTCTTGTTAATTTGTTCAGTCTGTTTTATCTTTTTCTGAACTAACTTCAATTATTACAATATTATCATAAGGATGCTTAATTAAAAAGTACAAAATATTACCTTTTTTCTTTAGATCAATAAATACTAAGTTACCTTACCCTTGTATACACAGACATTCCCTTATGTTTTTGGCAGTACAGCAGCCTTCATTGTGATTAATTGAAGTCATTGCACTAACTTTTACATGTGATTAACATGATGTATAAACACTGTACCTGTAGATATAGACAAGGATTGTCAGTTTCAGTTACATAACATCTTCATATTCCGTAACTCTATCCTACATACATACTGAATACACAAGTAAGTTGTTTTCTTTCTCATCAGACATTTTAAAAATTTTTAATGATAGATCACTGGTATGAAGTTAGTCAGATATTTTTTTTTTAGATATATTAATTATTGATAATTGACACAAAAGGGCAAAATTAATTCTGAGTTCCAAACATCAGGTTGAATCTTGATCTTTTAGTTTTCAGATAAAAGGGGCTATGTTTATACAGCATCAGATTTTATATTTCTGAGTGAAAAAATTAACACCCTGGAAATATTAAATATCAGAGATTTTTTTCAAATGTCAAATTGACTGGTGACAGATTTTTTGTGAGGTCAGTGACTTCAAGGTCATATGGAAAAAAGTACATTTTTATATAATGAATTCTGACCAATAAAAACTTAGGAGATTTGCATTTACCAACTTCTTTGTTCAAGACTTATATTCAAAGATGTAACTTAAAAATTGATAACATGAATGATGTTAAGTTCACACCACCCCACCTTTTTCATATTTGAAACAGTATTTCCAAGAATTGATATTTTTGTATTTGGTTGAGGGGGAGATAGAATGATGTTTACATGTGGATGTATAAATTTTTTATACTAGCTTCAGAATGAAAATGCAAGGTAGTTAAAAAAAGAATTGGTTTGGTATTTTTGGACTCTATTTTTAATTAGACCTTGTAGGTTAGAATAATTGTCAGTTGCTCCAGAGACAGTGAGAAAAGGTCATTTCATTAGTAACTTATTAACAAACCTCCTTTGTATTTCTATCAAACGACAGTGTCACAATATAAAACATTTGTGCATCACAGATAGATAGAAACAGACTTCTGATTGTTTATAAGGTTGCTATAGTAATACTTCTCCATAGTTTTAATATTTGTACAAACCTTTAACATTTCTGCCAGATGGATGTAGATATTTCACTAATTGTTGTTACAATTATAGAATGTTCCAGCAATTAAATCTTCATTTGTTTTTCTCATAAATATTTTGTTTACAGTGGGGGAGGGTTGGTCTCTGAAATGATTTTTCATAAGTGAAATCAGGAATCAAATTTTTTGGCTTTTTAGTATTGATGGTTTTATTTTTAATTTTTTTTCTCTCTTGAGAAATTGTACCTGTGTCAATTGTTTATAAACATAATTGATCTGAAAGAATACCCAAAATGAAATTCTCTAATCAAGTGATAATATTGTTACCATGGAGATCGAAATATTCATCACAGCAATTGTTTTTAAAATATCAATTCCTATAGGAAATTAAATGCAGAAAGTAAGTATTGAGTTACATTTTACACAAACATAGTGGGATAAAATCACTTTACATCTGATCATGAAATCACACCTCTGTTTACTGTTTTACTATGTAACTTGTTTGAGACAATTCAATCAATCAATGCATATTATTTTGTCATGATTGTACATTAGATATGTCACTCTGCAGAATGACCATCACATCTCTGTTTATGGCTGTATTATGTATTGTGATAAAGTCAGATAAATGTGTCACTACACATTGTACTGTCACATCTCTGTTTATAGCTGTATTATGTAATGTGATAAAGTCAGATAAATGTATCAATACACATTGTACTGTCACATCTATGTTTAAAGCTGTATTATGTAGTGGGATAAAGTCAGATAAATGTGTCACTACACATTGAACTGTTACATCTCTGTTTATGGCTGTATTATGTAGTGTGATAAAATCAGATAAATGTATCAATACACATTGTACTGTCACATCTCTGTTTATAGCTGTATTATGTAGTGTGATAAAGTCAGATAAATGTATCAATACACATTGTACTGTCACATCTCTCTTTATGGCTGTATTATGAATTTTGATAAAGTCAGATAAATGTGTCACTACACATTGTACTGTCACATGTCTGTTTATGGTTGTATTATGTAATGTGATAAAGTCAGATAAATGTGTCACTACACATAGTAATGTCACATCTCTGTTTATGGCTGTATTATGTAGTGTGATAAAGTCAGATAAATGTATCAATACACATTGTAGTGTCACATCCCTATTTATGGCTGTATTGTGTAGTGTGATAAAGTCAGATAAATGTGACACTACACATTGTATTGTCACATGTCTGTTTATGGTTGTATTATGTAGTGTGATAAAGTCAGATAAATGTGTCGCTACACATTGTACTGTCACATCTCTTTATATAGCTGTATTATGTAGTGTGATAAAGTCAGATAAATGTATCAATACAAATTGTACTGTCACATCCATGTTTAAAGCTGTATTATGTAGTGGGATAAAGTCAGATAAATGTATCAATACACATTGTACTGTCACATCTCTCTTCATAGCTGTATTATGTATTTTGATAAAGTCAGATAAATGTGTCACTACACATTGTACTGTCACATCTCTCTTCATGGCTGTATTATGTATTTTGATAAAGTCAGATAAATGTGTCATTACACATTGTACTGTCACATGTCTGTTTTTGGTTGTATTATGTAGTGTGATAAAGTCAGATAAATGTATCACTACACATTGTACTGTCACATCCCTGTTTATGGCTGTATTATGTATTTTGATAAAAACAGATAAATGTGTCACTACACATTGTACTGTCACATGTCTGTTTATGGTTGTATTATGTAGTGTGGTAAAGTCAGATAAATGTGTCACTACACATTGTACTATCACATCTCTGTTTATGGTTGTATTATGTAGTGTGATAAAGTCAGATAAATGTATCACTACACATTGTACTGTCACATCTCTGTTTATGGCTGTGTTATGTAGTGTGATAAAGTCAGATAAATGTGTCACTACACTTTGTATTGTCACATCTCTGTTTATGGATGTATCATGTCGTATGATAAAGTCAGATAATGTGTCACTACACATTGTACTATCACATCTCTGTTTATATGTGTATTATGTAGTGTGAGAAAAGTCAGATTAATTTGTTGCTACATCCCTGTTTATGGCTGTATTGTGTAGTGTGATAAAGTCAGATAAATGTGTCACTACACATTGTATTGTCACATGTCTGTTTATGGTTGTATTATGTAGTGTGATCAAGTCAGATAAATGTGTCACTACACATTGTACTGTCACATCTCTGTTTATGGCTGTATTATGTAGTGTGATAAAGTCAGATAAATGTGTCACTACACATTGTACTATCACATCTCTGTTTATGGTTGTATTATGTAGTGTGATAAAGTCAGATCACATTGTACTGTCACATCTCTGTTTATGGCTGTATTATGTAGTGTGATAAAGTCAGATAAATGTGTCACTACACATTGTATTGTCACATCTCTGTGTATGGATGTATCATGTCGTATGATAAAGTTAGATAATGTGTCACTACACATTGTACTATCACATCTCTGTTTATATGTGTATTATGTAGTGTGAGAAAAGTCAGATTAATTTGCTGCTAAAATTGTATTATCACATCTCTTTATATGGGCAGTATTTTTTCTATTTTTGCTCTTATTTCTTCTTTGAAGAAGCATTAAGAGCTAAAAAGGCACTGTGATAAACTTGCTTTTATATGATTTTCAACAAGGACATTTGTATTTTAATGGTTATCAATACCTCGTATATGATTCCCCTTGAAGCTGTGACCATATCCTTTACAGGCAGAGAAATATTTCTGTTTTGGCGACTCCTATAATGTCTTAGTGCAGCTTATTGTGAGTTATATCAAAAGACATTAAATATATCAGTTTCATTTGATCTGGTGATAAACTGTAAAAGTCATTGAAGTATCAAATTTTAATTAAATATCAGATCACATTTTAATTGAAAATTTCATCATACTTCTTCATCAGATCATAATGATTCAGCTCTTTTTACTTAGTTTTCAAAAAAAATTGTACTGTTTCACTTGGGTTCAACCACAACATCTATTTGTAGTCATATCAGTTTGTTATGCTCTTTGAGAAAGAGTTTTGGGGTACCTGTATTGTTTATCCCTTGGTACAAAACTCTGTATGTCAATATAAGCAGAGATATCTTGGATATCTCAGAGATATGAATAATGTTGGGGTGGGGGTTTAGTTTTTATACGACCGCAAACATTTTTGTGGTCGTATATTGGTATGGTGCTGTCGTAGTCGTTGTCGTCTGTAGACACTTTAGTTTTTGGTCAATAATTTTAGTTCCAGTAAATAAATCCTTATGAAATTTTAACATAACGTTCTTTGGTACAGAAGGAAGGCTTGGCTTAGTTTTGGTCATTGTGGCCCCACCCATTTTTGAAAAAGGGTCACATGTTTGTCTGTAGAATCTTTATTATTAATCAGATTTTGATGGGGTTTCTTTCAGTGTGCTCCTGAGGAAATTTCCAATCTGGAGTATGCCAACGGATTTAACGTAGCATCATGCTACATACCGCTCACGAGATAAATGGGCCCCAACGGGGGCAAATCTCCAAAAAATAAATTTTTTATTTTAAGTCCGATTTTGATGCAGTTTTTTTTAATGGATTCCTTGTGAAAAATTAATATGGCGCTCAGCTATTAGATTTTTGATAACTTATTTCCTTTCCCAGCTATGAAGGGCCGAACGGGGCCAAAATTGCGAATTTGCAGATTATGTAGAATTTTTATTTTTCATCGGATTTTGATGGGATTTTTTTCTTTGGATTCCTCTTGATCTAAGCTTTCAGCAGTATGTCAACGGATTTGGCATAGTTCTTACCATTTCCGAGCTACAAGGGGTCAAAGGGGCCAATATTGCAATTTTTCTAAATATGTCAAATCTTTATTTTTCATCGGATTTCGATGGGATTTTTTTTCTTTGGATTCCTCTTGATCTAAGCTTTCAGTAGTATGCCAACGGATTTTGTGTAGGTCTGACTGTTTCCGAGCTACAAGGTGTCAAAGGGGCCAAAAATGCAATTTTTCTAAATATGTCAAATCTTTATTTTTCATCGGATTTCAATGGGATTTTTATACCCCCAGATCGAGGATCGGGGGGCATGTTTTTGTCCTGTCTGTCTGTCTGTTTGTCTGTTTGTCTGTGCGTCCGAAACTTTAACCTTGGCTATAACTTTTGAACTATATAAGGTAGACTTTTGATACTTGGCAAGTGTATAGGTCTAGTCAAGAGGAACATAAATTTGTAAAAAAATTAGGTCAAAGGTCAAGATCATAGGGGTCAAAAAGGGGTAAAAATCTGAATCTTGGGGCATATGTAGTGTTTCACAAACACATCTTGTTTTCTTTGGATTCCTCTTGATCTAAGCTTTCAGCAGTATGTCAATGGATTTGGCGTGGCTTATACAGTTTCAGAGCTACAAGGGGTCAAAAGGGCCAAAATTGCAATTTTTCTAAATATGTCATAACTTCATTTTTCATCAGATTTCGATGGAATTTTTTTCTTTGCATTTCTATGGTTGTAACGTTTTAGTTGATAGCACATATTTAGCATAGCACTTATGTTTTTTTTCATCAGTAAGTGATCAAAAGGGTTGAATTTTTCCCTATTTTGTTCCTAGCTAATAACTGTGTCAAGCTTCTTTTTGTGTCCATCTAATTATTGTGTCAAGCTCTTTACTGTGTCCACATTCACTTTCAACTACTTTTGTTGAAATTTCAGNGGTCGTATCATGCTGCACTCGGCGTAGCCTCTTTATTTTGTTTTCTTTTTAAACATTTTTGACTGAATAAAAAATAGTAAATGGTCATGAAACACAATGAAGTTGTACAAAAAAGAAAAGTATGTTTTGTTGAAATTATTTTGAAAATCTTCATTAGTAAATGTAACATTAAACACACCATTATAGTTACCGTATTCAGAACTTGACTAAAGCGCCCAGTTGGGTGAAGTCAGGACATTACAAGGTCAACAATTACATTACTTAAAAATGTTCACAGTTTAAAGATAAGACAACATTTAAATAAGCTCAAAGTTAGGTCAGTTCAGCACTTACTTAGGCTCAGTTAGATCAAGATAGAACTTAAATATAGGCTCATAGTTAGGTCAGTTCAGCACTTACCTAGGCTCAGTTAGATCAAGATAGAACTTAAATATAGGCTCATAGTTAGGTCAGTTCAGCACTTACTTAGGCTCAGTAAGATCAAGATAGAACTTAAGTATAGGCTCATAGTTAGGTCAGTTCAGCACTTACCTAGGCTCAGTTAGATCAAGATAGAACTTAAATATAGGCTCATAGTTAGGTTAGTTCAGCACTTACTTTGGCTCAGTTAGATCAAGATAGAACTTAAATATAGGCTCATAGTTAGGTCAGTTCAGCACTTACTTAGGCACAGTTAGATCAAGATAGAACTTAAATATAGGCTGATAGTTAGGTCAGATCAGCACTTACTTAGACTCAGTTAGATCAAGATAGAACTTAGATATAGGCTCATAGTTAGGTCAGTTTAGCACTTAACTATGCTCAAGACAGATATATAACTAGACTCAATTAGATTAAAATATAATTTAAATATAGACTCACAGTTAGATCAAGTTAGCACTTGACTAGGCTGACACTTGGATCAAGGCAGCATTTAATAGGCCTGCAGTTAGAACAAGGCAATGCTTAAATAGCATGACATTTAGATTTAGGTATCACTCTAATTTAGATGTTACGTTCAGACAGATAGGATAATATTATAAGCTCACAAATCAAAATAAATCTAAAATAGATCAAAACATCTTTGAAGTGAGATCAGAGTTAGTTCAAGACAGCATGTATAATACCGGCAGTAATATTATTTGTTGGATGTCCAAGTGTCATTTGTTTGAGAGCTCTTGGGATGGGAAACACAATTAAGATTTGTTCTGTGTCAAAGGAAAATGGATTGCCATATTAGCACATGGTCAAAATGTATTCTCAATGCCTTGATATTACAGAAGCAGTGGACAGGAGTTTGTCACATTACGTAGACATCTTATTGTTGGCAGTACAATCCTCTGTATATCATTCTTATGTAAACAAATCATATTGTCCATATTAAGTACCAGACATTCCCTACTGTTATATAGGATATTTAAGAGATACAAATGACATGTATATTAGAAAATCTAATGCAAGTAAGCAGTTTATTAGCCTACTTTGGCAGACTACTGTTTACAGGGGAGGTCACTAGAGTCATATGTAGACAGTATAAAATCAATGTTTCTTCATATTGGTACATGATCATATAAGGTGTTGAATAATGATGTTGATTTGAGAGTGTGAAATGTATTATGTATGTTTGAATGAAAGACAAGTAGCCAATCAATAACAATTCAACATTATAATTGTTTTAGACAAACTGATATCCGAGAATTTGAAATATACGACAAGGAAGGAAATAACTGTAAATATATGTAAATAACTAGGATTTTATGTTTGCTTGAAATGCTGATATTGTAATGATACAATGAGGTTTGTCTTACAATTATTTATTTATTCTAGAATGAGGATAGAAAAGTGAATTATGATTCATAAATAACATAAAAAAAATTAACATTTTTATATTTTCAGACACAGATAAAAAAGAGGTGACAGAAGAAAATTCCACTGACCATGTTGAATTTTCTAATACAGTAACTTCAGTTACTGAAGTATCACAAGTTACTACAATCACCACACAAGCTGATATAACCCCTGTCACTTCTAGTGCTGATACACCAGGTTTGTATCATTGTATCCCAAGTTACTACAATTACCACACAAGCTGATATAACCCCTGTCACTTCTAGTCCTGATTCACCAGGTTTATATCATTGTATCCCAAGTTACTACAATTGCCACACAAGCTGATATAACTTCTTTCACATCTAGTGTTGATACACCAGGTTTGTATCATTGTATCACAAGTAACTACAATTACCGCACAAGCTGATATAACTCCTTTCATTTTTAGCCCTGATACACCAGGTTTGTATCATTGTATCACATAATCACAAGTAACTACAATTATCACACAAGCTGATATAAGCCCTGTCACTTCGAGTGCTGATACACCAGTTTGTATCATTGTATTTCAAGTAACTACAATTACCACACAAGCTGATATAACCCCTGTCACTTCCAGTCCTGATACACCAGTTTGTATCATTGTATCTCAAGTAACTACATTTACCACACAAGCTGATATAACCTTGTCACTTCTAGTCCTGATACACCAGGTTTGTATCATTGTATCACAAGTTACTACAATTACCTTACAAGCTGATTTAACCCCTGTCACTTTAAGTCCTGATACACCAGGTTTGTTTCATTGTATCCCAAGTTACTACAGTTACCACACAAACTGATATGACCCCTGTCACTTCTAGTGCTGATACACCAGGTTTGTATCATTGAATCACAAGTTACTACAATTACCACACAAGCTGATATAAGCCCTGTCACTTCTAGTGCTGATATACCAGGTTTATATCATTCTATCCCAAGTTACTACAATTACCATACAAGCTGATATAACCCCTGTCACTTCGAGTGCTGATACACCAGTTTGTATCATTGTATCTCAAGTAACTACAATTACCACACAAGCTGATATAACCCCTGTCACACCACACAAGCTGATATAACCCCTATCACTCCGAGTGGTGACACACCAGTTTGTATTATTTTATCTCAAGTAACTACAATTACCACACAAGCTGATATAACCCCTGTCACTTCTAGTCCTGATACACCAGTTTGTATCATTGTATCTCAAGTAACTACAATTACCACACAAGCTGATATAACCCCTGTCACTTCGAGTCCTGATACACCAGGTTTGTATCATTGTATCACAAGTTACTACAGTTACCACACAAGCTGATATAACCCCTGTCACTTCTAGTCCTGATACACCAGGTTTGTATCATTGTATCACAAGTTACTACAATTACCACGCAAGCTGATATAACTCCTGTCACTTCGAGTGCTAATACACCAGGTTTGTATCATTGTATCACAAGTTACTACAGTCACCACACAAACTGATATAATCCCTGTCACTTCTAGTGCTGATATACCAGTTTGTATCATTGTATCACAAGTCACTACAATCACCACACAAACTGATATAACCCTGTCACTTCTAGTCCTGATTCACCAGGTTTGTATCATTGTATCACAAGTTACTACAATTACCACACAAACTGATATAACCCCTGTCACTTAGAGTGCTGATACATTAGGCCTTTATTATTGTATCACAAGTTACTTTAAATTATACTGCAAAGTGAGAAAATTGTAGTTCGGTTAGTTCAAAGTCAAGTACATTATAATTGTAATGAGTTTTTCTGGTTATTAGTTTCTTAAATTACCAAACTGTAGTCCTATGTACTTGATGTGACTGTTACTACACTACACAGACAGCATGTTGCTAATGAAAAAGATAATAATGATATAACTCCTGAAAGGGGAAAGTTACATTTTATATAGTACAAAAAAAATGTACTGATAATATGTAGATATCCTCTTTGATGATTTGTTTCCCTAGTACAGCTAAAACAAAAAAAAATGTGAACACACAAACTTATCACTTAATCATTGTGTGTTCAAAATGACAAAGTTTTATAAATTCAGTTAACTTTTTCCCCACAACTGTTACAATATAAATGATACATAGGATACTAATATTTTGTATGTTATAAAATTTGTTAATCATGACATTTTAGTAAAAGTCATGATGCCATTTTTATGTTTAAGGATAAATACTGGTATCCTTGCAATAAAATTGTGAGTTATAAAATACTTTTTACATTTCGAATTACTTCTGTAAGAGATTGGATCATAATTTGATTGTATTAGAACAGAAGTAGATTTTATTCTTGACAATTTTCAAGGACGAACATTCTAATTTAAGGCCTTTCATTGTGACGTGATAATAAATAGACAAATATGGAACATCAAATTTTATTTGATTTGCTGTGTATAAGCTTCATGTAAAAATGTTTATTTCAAAACTACATATATATTTTTCTTACATACCTGCCAACTTTTAAAAAATGTTCATTGAGATTTGCCTTGTAAAGCAGCTTCAGGTCCACCATACAACCAACAAAGGGGGAGTAAATCCCCTTTCCTGTTGTTTTCTGGCATTTTCATAGCATTATATTTGTCATGCAATAAACCAAAGACTGTTTTGTTAAATAAGCAAGAAAAAAATGCATTATGAAAATTTCAAATCTGAAATCCTCACAAATCAGGAAAGTTGGCAGGTCTATAGATTTTTTTCAGGCCAACAGATAGCTGAAACCTATCTCTCTTACTTGTTAAAAAAATTTAAAATCATTGAAATATATTTCACATTAATGCTGAACAATAAGCATGTTGTCAGAGTATCCAGTATATTCTTTATAAATATTGCTGAAAAACAGCAGTGTTGGCCTGGTTTTTGTGGCTTGATAATAAAGAAGAAATATGAAAATTCTTCATTGAAATACCACATCTCTACAGGTGTGTATTTTATTTTTTATATTATACTGAACTATAGAAAAAACAGTGTTGATGACATTTATACGGTGCTAATTTCAGTGTTAACAACTCAGGCTAGACCAATGGTATTTCCTACAGTTCCTGTTGCTGATAAATCTCAAACGGTAGAAGTTGCTATGGAGACACCTGTTCAAGTAAAGGATGAAAATGCCAAAAATGAACAAATTTCAGTTGCAGATAAACCAGTGACTGTAGAAAAAAGTGAGTTATTAATATATAAGTGGAAGTAATTTGTTGATATACTTTGTAAACTTAGAAGTTACTGTGAACTTGACATTTGAAGCTAGCATTTTACAAATATTTATATGCCATTAGTTTTATTTGTGAGATATTCCAGTTTCACATTTAGTGAAATTCTAATCTGATTTTATAATGTTGAAATAAAAGAAATTCCCATATTGACAATCATTTTGATATATTTCAAAATCAATTTCGCATTTGTTAATCTTTCAATCTTTAAACAATTTTGTAACAATTCTTGATTATTATACCCTAGGCACAGGATATTTGCATTCATATGTGCATGCAGTAGTCCACCTATAAGGGTCCAGGTTGAAGATAGTTTGCTATAAAGGTCATCTGATACTTCTACATACTGTAATATTTTGATGCCAAACTGAATCTGTGACCTTCTGTCATGAGCTGTTGACTCTAAATTTATGGTTGTATTTTGATATCAATTTACAGTATAATGTTTAGGTTATAGGTACATTACCATGAAGTACATATGCTTACTTTATACAGATATAATTACATTCATTCTGNAACCTTTTTATGAAGTATTTGATGAGAAACGAGCTCAAACGCCGCGAAAATTGAAGTTATTTCCCACCAGGAAGTTTTCGTGTAATCATAAATTCGGAACGAGTTCGGCGCGGACTGTCGTATCCGTATTTATTTCACATGTTATTTAATATTTCAGAGGCTTCAAAGCCTATTAAACTGTTGCGGGATAAATTTAAAGGAGACTTAGACCTCTTCTTTTACATCTGTTGTGAATAAAATATTGTCAAGAGTCAATGTGATATAAATAGCATATTGTCAGCTATATCGACACTTTACCGATCACATGGTTTGTTGACATCCTCAAAAGTTTCGGCGGCTAATGAAATATTCGAGATTATGATATGAAAATATAAATTTTGGTGGAAATAACCTTCTCTTTATAACTGTTAGGAATGTTCCACTTAATAACAACCTATAGTATTTATCAAGTCACATAGTGTTAAGAACGATCGTTTGGCTTGAATCGATCATCTGGGAACTTGGACAAATCCTTAAGTATCCACGCCCCTATCTCTAAATCATTTTTAGGGTAAAAATGTGGGTATGATATATGGTTTTATATCATAGGTTACAATGCATTTACATGTTAAGTATTATATATGATTTAAAAAAATAAAAAATAAAATAAAAAAAAATCCCGACCTACCGACCCTATTTTTTTCAGAGGGGTGACCGGAACCACACCTATTTTTTTATTTGGCCTAAACAATTTTGTAACAATTCTTGATTATTATACCCTAGGCACGGGATATTTGCATTCATATGTGCATGCAGTAGTCCACCTATAAGGGTCAGGTTGAAGATAGTTTGCTAAAAAGGTCATCTGATACTTCTACATACCGTAATATTTTGATGCCAAACTGAATCTGTGACCTTCTGTCATGAGCTGTTGACTCTAAATTTATGGTTGTATTTTGATATCAATTTACAGTATAATGTTTAGGTTATAGGTACATTACCATGAAGTACATATGCTTACTTTATACAGATATAATTACATTCATTCTGTTTCGTATGGAAATCACCGAATTTGATTGGCTACGAGTACTTCCAGAACTGTGTTTTATCAGTCAGCAAAACTAGAATTGTGTTTTATCAGTCAGCAAAACTAGAACTGTGTTTTATCAGTCAGCATAACTACATCAGCACATGACTCCTTGACAACGACAAAAGTAAACAAAGACGGCGGAGTAATCTACACAAAGAAATGGTGCACCATCCTTGATTTTCATTTAAGTTATCTTGCATGAACGCTTGCATTCTATTTACAAAATTTAATTATAAGTATTGAATGCAATTTTGTAGTTTTATTGTTGTGTAAAAGTGTGGACCGTAGCACATTTTTTACATGAAGCGCTTCATTCAAAATGTGCTACTGTCCAAGCTTTTACACTCCCAATAAAACTGTAAAATATTACATTCAATTTTGAAATGATCTGCAAACTGATGCTGCTTACTTGTTGACTTTGACGGAAGTGAATCATAGGTAGACATCGTAGTACTTTTCAAAAGGCGGTCATAGCTATGGAGTACAATACATACAGAGAACATCTTTGCTCTACATGAACTTAGCAGCATCACATGTCTCAGATGACCTTGACCTTATTTTACGGCTCATTAACTTCATTAGCATTGCCACATAACAGATCTTTTGATTTTTCTATGTGTGTTTTTAAATTCGCTGTGTTTACAGATGACAATCTAGCATGAAATTTTACCTCTTTAAATATCACTGTCTATATAATTTCACTACATACGAAACAGTAGTGGCAAGTTCATCAGGTTGATTATTTACATGTTCATCACTTTGATTTTTGCCATGTTCTTGAATTTGATTATTGCCAAGTTCATCAGTTTCATTATTAGCACTTTCATGAGTTAGAATATTGCTAGGTTCTTCAGTTTAATTATTGCCCGAGTCGTCAGTTTGATAATTGCCGGGTTTATCAGGTTGATTTACTTGATTATTGCCAGGTTCAACAGTTTGATTATTGTCAGGTTCATCAGTTTGATTATTGCCAGGTTAATCAGTTTTATTATTGTCAGGTTCATCAGTTTGATTATTGAGAGGTTCACCAGATTGATTTTTGGCAGCTTCATCAGTTTGATTATTGCCAGGTTCATCAGTTTGATTATTGCCAGGTTATCAGTTTGATTAATGCCATATTCATCAGTTTGATTATTCCCAGGTTAATCAGGTTGATTTACTTGATTATTGCCAGGTTCAACAGTTTGATTATTGCCAGGTTATCAGTTTGATTGTTGCCAGGTTTATCAGGTTGATTATTGCCAGGTTCATCAGTTTGATTTTTGCGAGGTTCATCAGTTTGATAATGGCCATGTTCATCAGTTTGATTATTGCAAGGTTTATCAGTTTGATTATTTTCAGGTTCATCAGTTTGATTATTGAGAGGTTCAACCACCAGGTTGATTTTTGCCAGGTTCATCAGTTTGACTATTGCCAGGTTCATCAGTTTGATTATTGCCAGGTTATCAGTTTGATTATTGCCATGTTCATCGGATTGTTTATTGCCAGGTTCATTAGTTTGATTATTGCCATGTTCATCAGGTTGATGATTGCCATGTTCATCAGTTTGATAATTGCCAGGTTTATCAGTTAGATAATTGCCGTGTTCATCAGTTTGATTATTGTCATGTTCATCAGTTAGATAATTGCCATGTTCAGTTCATCAGTTTGATTATTGCCATGTTCATCAGTTTGACTAATGCCAGGTTTATCAGTTTGATGATTGTCATGTTCATCAGTATCAGTTTGATTATTGCCATGTTCATCAGTTTGATTATTGCCATGTTCATTAGTTTGATTATTGCCATGTTCATCAGTTTGATTATTGCCATGTTCATCAGTTTGATTATTGTCAGGTTCATTGGTTTGATTATTGCCATGTTCATCAGTTTGATAATTGCCATGTTCATCAGTTTTATTATTGCCATGTTCATCAGTTTGATTATTGTCTCGCCCGC
>MJUU01008309.1:87600-98305 GCA_002080025.1 Modiolus philippinarum
ATGTTAAGTTTTTGTGCTTAGTTTAGTTTCTCAGTAACTATAAGTGGTAGGTCAATGATATTTGGCATGTAGGTTGGTCTTAGATAGTACATATGGCTTTTGTCCTTGACCTCGATTTCACGGTCTACTGAGCATGTTAAGTTTTTGTGATTAGTAACTATAAGTGGTAGGTCAATGATATTTGGTATGTAGGTTGGTCTTGGGTAGTACAAAACAGTCTGCTATATGGATTTTGTCTGTGACCTCAATTTCACGGTCCAGTGATCATGTTAAGTTTCCCAGTATCTTTTAATGTAAGGTCAGTAAATTTGGTATTTGGGTTTGTCTTAAATGGAACATGACAGCCTGCTGTTTGGCTATAGCTCTTGACCTCATTTTCACGGTCTAATGAACATGTTTAGTTTTTCAGTATCTATCAGTGGTAGGTCACTGATATTTTCATTTTTGGTGATTCATGACAGTCTGCTCTATCGCTTTTGTCACTTAATGTAATTTCACAGTCTAGCGAATATGTTAAGTTTTCTGATTTAGTCAGTTTGAGAATTCACATCAATTTTGCAACCATGAAGGGACGGGCGAGACATCAATTTGGGTCCACACTTGTTGCCATGTTCATCAGTTTGATTATTGCCATGTTCATCAGTTTGATTATTACCAGATTCATCAGTTTGATTATTGTCAGGTTTGTTGAATTTATTATTGACACAGTCATCAGAAGGTTCATCAGTTTGATATTGGCATGTATGTTAGTTTGGTTAGTGGCATGTTCATCACTTTGATTATTGGCAGGCTCATCAAACACATGCTGAAAACCAACTTTTTTTTTGCAATGAACATATCGAGTTATTGATTTAATGAAATTTCATTTTTTTCAGAAGATGAAGAACAACAACCAAAACAAGATCAATCAGAGGAAAATAAAGAAGAGGAAACTGAACCAGAAATCACTTATCCTGATGGATTTGAACCTGTTCCTGCTAGTGAACCAGATTTATCATTAGTGCCTAAGAAAAGTGCTTTGAAAGGAATGGGTGGTGGAGATAGTAAACCCTCCACGCCTAATTCAGTGGCTCGTGATAATCACTCTCATGTAAACTTTTCTCATGTAGATGAAATATCTACACCTCAGTTAGTAAATGTGATCAAACAGCCTTCACCAAAGCCTTCACCTAAATCTACACCATTATCTAGTGCTCAAGCCAGACCAAAACTTAGAGGTGGTTTAGCGTAAGTATTGTGTATCACACATTTTTCTCATGTATTTAATACAAAAGTATGGTAAAAACACAGCCCCTTCAGAAATTTTTATACGACCCCAAAAAGATTTTAATTGGATTATTTACTTTTTTCCTCTTAATGCAAGTCTCCTGTAGTACTTCAACAGATTTTATGTAACAGTTTTTATGTTCCCTATGACTACTTTGTGTCAAGCTAATTACTGTGTTAGGATCCTTATTATGTCTATCTAATTATGGTGTCAAGCTCTTTACTGTGTCCACATTTACTTTAAATTCACCTGTTCAAATTTCAGTGGTCGACATGCTGCGGTCGTATTATGCTGCTCTTAGCGTAGCCCTTTATTTAAAAAGTGCCTTCAAAGAGTCCAAGACCATTTTATCCAGAAAAAACCAAAAAGTAGGGTCAAAGTGTTTGTTTTTATGAAAATTTGATGATCATTTTTTTCCCTGTGACAATTTCAAATTGTATGCCAATTTCCTCTTTTGTAGTTCATGGAAATAGAAAACAACAGCAAAAAGCATTGTTCCATTTAGTTGACCTCACCATGTATTTGTTGGAATTTTGTCCAATTTACATTTTATTTCATTCCTTTATTTGTTCATTTAAGATAGAGTTTGTCTCTCGTGTAGCATAGAGTCTGTAAAAAGATTCTCAGTGTTTGAGATGTATGCTGTCTGTATGTCATCACTTACCATGTACTTGTTCATGTGAGAATTTCTCATACATGTAGTGTCAAAATTTACATTTTCGTTTTCTATTCTCTAAAAATTCAAAGTATTATCCGCATCATCTGTATAATGCCCACATCTCCCGATTTGATATTCCCAACTTTTTCTAACTATCAACTTGTTGAGTGAACTGTTGTTGTTAATATATTTGATCAAATTTGTCTGGCATGGATGACAGTGTTTGTAAGAGTATTTTGCCTGATATTTTATGATACTTTGAAAGTACTATTGTTAGTGGGGTTCCAATTTTCGTGGATTTCGTGGTTCCCTTAAACCACCAAATTAAGTTCCCAAGGAAATGCATTTTTCCATAGAGTTTTACTGTAGGGACTTTGAAACGACTAATTTAAGTACCCACGGAATATTGATTTTCATGAAAACCACGAAAATTGATGTCCATGAATAAAAGTTCCTCCACAGTAGTTGACATTTTAACATCTATGACAAGAAGAGACATGGATGTGGCATTATTGTCTGACATCTAGCAGGTAAATTGTGCTTGTGGATTCCGCTCAAACCAGTTGTAGTGACATCTTTGAATTTCTATGAGGTATGAGTGTTTGCTCATTGTTGAAGGCCTCATGGTGACTTCAAGATGAAGAACAACAATTCAAGTGTTGTTTCATTTGCTTAACTTTGCCATGTATAAGTAAGGATTTTGTCCCATGTACAACATATCCTTTCATTTGTTGTAATATGGTATGGTGAAGTCATTGGCTAAGATCAGTCTGCATTAATTTTGCTAAATATCTTTAATACTAGATAACAGACAATATCAAAAATCACAATACAATGTTATTTCACGAAAGAAGGAAGATTTAGAAAATATTGAAATGAAGACTGGTCCGTTTCAGAGTGAAACAAATGGTCAGTTTTATTTGAAAATGAATTTGGAGTATTTACCTTCTTTTTTGTGAAAAAAGAAGCACCAAGGGGGTCAGATTTACAATATAACTGCTTTGTTTTTGGCCCAATTATCATTCATTATTTTTATGCCCTTGTCCTAGACAGATGTATTATGGTATACCAATGTCTGATTGTCGGTCCATCCGTTTCATATGTTGCGCTCTAACTTGACAACCATTTGGTTAATTCACTTCAAACTTTGTAGAGGTATTGGGTATGATGGCCTCATGAATTGTATTTTTTTTTCTTGAAAATTCAATTTTTCTTGCTGGAGTTATGGGACTTTATTTGTCAATTTTAAGACAATTTTTTTACATGTTGTGCTCTAACTTGACATCACTATGGCCAATTCACTTCAAACTTTGTAGAGGTATTGGATATGGTGGCCTCATGATCTGTATAATTTTTCATGAAATTTTGAATTTTCTTGCAAGAGTTATGGGACTTGATTTGTCAAATTTAAGGCAATTTTTTTACATGACACACTCTAACTGATTAATAGTTTGATAAGCTCACTTCGAACTTTGCAGATTGATTTATTAAAGATCAAGCTTAATTAGTAAGTTGCATTTTAAATTAAGAGCCCTTTCATTAATCACTCAAAGTTTTGAAAGGGTGACGACAGGCGCATGATGCGACATTTGAATTTAATCCACAAATTCATTATTTTAGACATTTCACCACTGAGAGCAATAAAGAAAACATACCAATTCCGGTATCTATACCAACAGTTCCTCAAACTACGTCTTTCCAACCATCAACTTGTGATGATTCATCGTCAGATGACGAAGAGATTCGCTATCGAGATGACGAAGAAGATGAAGAAGAAGAATTAAGTAAGTGTAAAATTTTGTGTTAATCTTATTGTCTTAAATGCTAGTTGTATATTATTGAAGTGTTTGTTTGGGTTCATATATGTCAGATATTTGTCACTCAACAATAAATCATTGTTCACAAAGTCTGTATAGATTCATGATTATCGGTACCTATTTTATTTCGTAAAAAGCAGAGATAAGCATTGTTATTGAGAAAATATATTTTTCTGTGCAGCTTATGTGACTTTTTCAATGTCTTGATACCTGAGACTTACAGGTCATTGTATGAATTTTATATGCATATCAATAACAACAATTTGATGCATTTTGTTTTAACCCTATCTTTTCGTCCATCTCCAAATGGTAAAGGGGGTCTCATTGGGGGGTTCTGATCCCGGATCATGCTTAACGTTTTGTTAAATTCCCGTATCCCGCTTACCATTTTTGTGTTTTTCTAGATCACGCTTATTCACTATTTAGAAAATAGAGTATTTTGTAAACAGTGATGCATTTTTTTTTCGGATACAATTTTATTTTGATTGTGTAAGCCAAGTAAGCAGTTAACACTAAGAAGAGAAGGCTTTTGAATGTATTTGCATTTGAAATTAATGNGGGGGGTTCTGATCCCGGATCACGCTTAACGTTTTGTTAAATTCCCGTATCCCGCTTACCATTTTTGTGTTTTTCTAGATCACGCTTATTCACTATTT
This sequence comes from Modiolus philippinarum, assembly GCA_002080025.1. Lineage (NCBI taxonomy): Eukaryota > Metazoa > Mollusca > Bivalvia > Mytilida > Modiolidae > Modiolus > Modiolus philippinarum. Next base: position 91,999 of record MJUU01008309.1, read on the forward strand.
AGAAAATAGAGTATTTTGTAAACAGTGATGCATTTTTTTTCGGATACAATTTTATTTTGATTGTGTAAGCCAAGTAAGCAGTCAACACTAAGAAGATAAGGCTTTTGAATGTATTTGCATTTGAAATTAATGCTAGCTGTCGGTCATTTTGGACAAAACTCAGACACGATAAACATAATAGGAAAGCCGATTCTGAGGCCATCAAACCTATTAGCATACAAAGTTTCGGTGCTTGAATTCAGTTTTACAATTTTTGACTTCTTTTTATTCTGAGTGAATCAAGTGTTTACACCTGATACTAATACTGATACTAAACCTTGCAGACACAATAAGGCCTTCAAAGTTTTTGAAATTTTAAAGCCAGTCAAGGGCACCATGATCTATCCTGACAAGGAACGGCAATTCATCTAGAAATGCTTTATAGCAGACGCTATTGCAAGTAATTCACGACGAGTTATGTCATAACTGCGTTCTTGTGTATTCCGGCAAACTTGTACTAAAATTAGCTGTCATAGTCTCTTTTTCACCTTGTATTTTAGATAATTAAGCTCCTATTCCAAAGGAGCTGGCTTCGATGTCTGATATCTACGTTATGGGTATCCGGAAATTTGAGCCTACACAAGACACTTTTTAAGTTTGCCACCTGACACTCTCATGACATTAAATATTTTCAATGTGTTCTGTCAACTTATGAAGGAGTCTGGCTATTTCTGAAAAGCCATTCACATACATGCGGTAGTATATGCTGGTTCCAAAAATACTTCTCACATCTTCGTAAATTTGAATACTGGCCATCCAATATTCCGTCAGTTTATATATATTTTCCAAGATCCAATCGAAGATCAAGACTCTTGCAGAACATCACTCATTGTAAATCGTACCTACATTAAAGTTTTTGATAACTAAAACTGTAATTAGCGCTTAGTAAAATAATCATTTTCCCAAATTCCCGAACCATTTTTATCTAATTTCACGTATCCCGCTCTACTTCGTTTCCCGTTTTCACGCACAATAATTTGACTTTCACGAGTCACGCTTACAGAAAAACGGTCCATCCCGTGTCACGCTTAGACCCAAATGAGACCCTGGGTAAATGGTTTGTTTGGACAGACTGTACATGTATTGTAAACCTTTTGTTAAAATATTCAGATGTGACATCACTACTTGCACCTTTACCACGGCTACTAAATTCTCTGATGATTGGATGTCCATGATATACATGTTTTGCATGAGGTACAGTCAGTGCCCAAAGGTGTTGGGGCATAAGATTTTTCTGCTATTTATTTCATGTAAATTCACATTTTTTCAAAAAATTATTGTGAGATCAATTCTTCTTGGATTTCAATGAAAATTTCACTGATAAAACTCAGAATCTTGTGAGGTTTACTTGTTTATTTGGACATAATTTTTTGACATGTAGTTTTAAAGAATCATCACTTTAAACATGAAGTGTAAACTTTGGGGTCATTATTCTCTATTTATGCAAGTTAAATTGTGACGTCAAAATTCTACTTCCTATTTAAATCATGAATTCTTTAAAACTACAGCTCAAAAAAATTACACAGATATAAACAAGTAAACTTCACAAGATTCTGAGTTTATTGGTGAAATTTTCATTGAGATCGGATAACAAATGGCTTCACAATAATTTTTTTGAAAAAATGTGGTTTTACATGAAGCATATAGTAAAAAAATCTTATGCACCAACACTTTTGGCCACTCACTGTACTTTTGTTAAATTTTGCATTTGAAATTGTTACTTTAAATGTATGGTTTGATAAAACTTCAAGAAATCATTGTGATATCCCGGTTCATCAGATTACTGTATCAATTCAATACATTAGTGTGTCAAACAGAATTTGAATCCACACTCATGTTCATTTTATAGTTCATCAAGTTTCAGGATCGAAATTGCAGGGCCCTTCCCACAATGTCAGTATCGAAATGCTCTAGTTTAACATTGACTTTTCATTGTTTCCTTCTCTAAAAATTGCCTCATAAACACAATTCCTTTTAAACATCAGAAACAATTTTGATGGAAATTTACACAAAGGAAGGACATTAAATGCAGTTTTGCAAGAAGGAATATAATTATTGTCCAACACCATCAAGGGGAAATAATTTGACTTTTTCATGTATTCCTTCTGCAAAAATAACCTCATAATTGTCACTCCTCATGAATCACTTGAACAAGTTGATGAACATATACTCAAAGGACTGACACTATATGCAGATTTGCCAGAAGGAATATAACCCACCATGGAGGGGAGATAGTTTGACTTACTTTTCATTGATTTCCTTCTGCATAGATTACCATGTACCGTATGCCTCTTTATTAAGTGCCCCTGCAACTATTAGCGCCCCACATCCTTAATTTTGTTTGAAATTCTTAAGCACCCCCTCAAAATTCCCACCAGAAACAGTAATCTCTGTTTTTCTTCATACACTTTCCGCACTCATATGCATCAGAGTTTCCGGTTTTAACAATCAAGTTATCATGTTTTTTATTTGCATTTCAGTACAAACAACTGATCCACGTTATTCTTTTCTTCTGTTTTCAAAGATTTAGATAGTTAAAGCATTTATACATTGATTACATTGTGTAATTATGAAAGATCGAAAAATTTCGTTACAAGAGCTTCGTTTTGGTTTTGTCCTACTTAATAAGTGCCCCCCTTTTCAAATTTTCTAAGTGCCCGTGGCGCTTAATACGAGGAATACGGTAAGTACAACTCTTTTTAAACCACTTGATTGATTTTTAGCTCGCCGGGACGAATGTCCAGAGAGCTATTGTCATACCCCTGGTGTCGGCGTCGTCAGCAAAAACTTTAACCTTGCTTGTGGAATGGAGACCTTAAGAGATGGAATGTTGATATCCTTGTGATGAGAGCTTTCTTGTGGTACCGTATTTGTAGACATTTTGACCTTGACCTTGCCCCTAGGGCAATTTGTAAAAAACTTTAACCTTGCCTCTAGAAGGCAGGCTTTTAGTGGTAGAGTGTTTATATTTGGTATATTACTTCCTTAAGATGAGAGCTTTCTAGTGGTGCCATATTTGTAGACATTTTGACCTTGACCTTTCCATGAGAGCAATTTTTGAAAAACTTGAACCTTGCCTCTAGAGGGTAGGCTTTTAGTGGTAGGGTGTTCATATTTGGTATGTAACTTCCATATGATGAGAGCTTTCTAATGGTACCATATTTGTAGACATTTTGACCTTGACCTTGCCCTGAGGGCAATTTTTTCAAACTTTAACTTTGCTTCTAGAATTAAGTTGCTTAGTGGTAGGGTATTCATATTGGGTATGTAGCTTCCTTATTACGAGAGCTTTCTAGTGGTACCATATTTGTAGACATTTTGACCTTGACTTTGCCCTGAAGGCAATTTTTTAAAAACTTTAACCTTGCTTCTAGAATTAAGTTGTTTAGTGGTAGGGTGTTCATATTTGGTATGTAGCTTCCTTTTGATGGGAGCTTTCAAGAGGTACCATATTTGTGGACATTTTGACCTTGGCCATGCCCTGAGGGCAATTTTTTTAAACTTGTAGAATTAAGTTGTTTAGTGGTAGGGTGTTCATATTTGGTGTGTGACTTTCTTGTGATGAGAGCTTTATGACGTTACCATATTTGTAGACATTTTGACCTTGACCATGCCTGAGGGCAATTTTTTAAAAACTTTAACATTGCCTCTAGAATCAAGCTGTTTAGTGGTAGAGTGTTTGTAATTGGAATGTGACTCTCTTTTGATGATAGCTTTCTGATGGTACCTTTCTGTAACTTTCAAATTTATTGTGCATTGAGGTCACTCTTATCCCCGGCAAGCTATGTTGTCTTCTGACAACTCTTGTTATGAAAAATCATACAAAGGAAGTACCCAATATGCAGATTTGCATGAAGGAAAATAATGATTATCCTACACCAACAAGAGGAGATATTTGACTTTTCATTATTTTAAGGAAATGGGTACATTTGTATTCTTTTGTGGCTTTTCCCTAGTCAGCTAAAATTTCACTCGTTACCTCCATATTTAAGGGAGTAGGAGTGTCAGAAATTTTGTAATTAAAATGAAAATTCTGACCTCTTGTTCTAAAGAACTTTGCTAATAGAACAACATGATAAAAAATTATGAAAGTCCATGTAATAAGACATCAAAATTTTTGCAGGAAAGAGTTCTCTCTAGAGTTTTCCTTCATTTTCTATTAGCTGTTTATATGCCTTATAATATATGTAAAAGTAATTTGAAATTGATAAAATTTTGAAAATTGTCTATTTTATCCATGTTTAAGTGACCTATGACCAAGAAAATATGATCCATGTGCAAAAAATTGAACCCTGTTTGGATGGATAAAACCCAAGATATTGAATGCTTCTGAAATATGATGCTCATCCTCCCTTAAAGTTAAGATCTATGATTAAAGGTTTAAATAGTATGTTTTAATAATATTTCACTACTTATTTAACAGGTTCACTAGCAGCAAAAGTAGCTCGCCAAGATAGTTTAGCTAAATTCCTAAGTACCCGACCAACTCATCGAGAATTAGTAGAGAAAAATATTATACATTCAGCAACAGATGAACAAGATAGAGAAAGGAGGAATGCAATAGGCACTGCATTAACAAGGTAAGTATAAATCTTGTCAGATCAAAACATTTATCAGTCCCCCAGGGAAGGGTTTATGTCTGTATCTATTCATTCAAAATTTTGCAGATTCTTTTCATACTTATTAAAAAAAGAAGGTTTTCCCACACCAGACCCAGGCCTTCATTGGTTGGTAGGTAGGTAATTATTTCCAATTTCAGTTTATTTTTTAGCTCACCTGACCCAAAGGGTCAGTGTGAGCTATTGCCATCACATTTCATCTTTTCCTCTGAAACCACTGAACCAAATTTAACCAAACTTTAGAGGAATAATATGTGGAAGGTTCTTTACAAAGATTTCTCATTTCCTACTGATATGACAAAAAACATGGCTGCCAGCATGGAACTTAGTTTTAACATTGGACCCTATTGGAAAAATCACATTTTCATCTTCTCCTCTGAAATCACTGAATCAAATTCAAGCAAATTTTACAGGAATGATGTACTAAAGGTCCTTTACAGAGATTGCTCATTTCCTACTGATCTGACAAAAAACATGGCCGCCAGCACGGAATTTAGTTTTAACATTGGACCCTATTGGAAAAATCACATTTTCATCTTCTCCTCTGAAATCAATGAATCAAATTCAAGCATATGTTACAGGAATTATGTACTACAGGTCCTTTACAAAGATTGCTCACTTCGTTTTGATTAGACAAAAAACATGGCCGCCAGCATGGTACTTAGGATTGGACCGTTTGGGAAAAACACATTTTCATATTTTCCTCAGAAACCACTGAAGCAAATTCAACCAAACTTTACAGTAATGATGTATGGAAGGTCCTTTACAAATATTGCTCATTTCATTATGAACAGACTAAAAACATGATACCGCTAGGGCGCAATATAGATTTACATTTCACCCTATTTGAAATTGATCATTTTCTTCGTCTTTTAAAATTATTGAAGCAAATTTAACCAAATTAGAAAATGTATGGAACTATAACTTAACATAAGAACCTAAGGAAAAAAATTATTTTAGTCATCAGCATAGACATGGCTTAGAAGCATTTTGTCAGGTGAGTGATTCAGGCTCAGTCCCTGAGCCTCTAGTTTAGGAAATTGGGTCTCTTCATATAAAATTTTGCATTCTTCACATAATCTTCGATTTCTGGGAATGTTCCAGTTTAAACATTAGTTTTTGGTCTCTAATAGTGAAGATGAACAACAACAATAAAAATGTTGTTCCTTTGCTTGTTTTTACCATGTATTTATAGAGACTTTGTCTCATGTGCATTTACTCCATATCCTTTCCTTCATCATCAAAATGGTTATACTTGGGAAATATTTATTTGGATGATTTAGGTAGTCTTCCATCTGATTTCCTTTATTCTACATATTAATTTATTTATTAGGGCCCCGCCATGAAATGGCAGTGCCCTATAGTAATCAGCCTGTCCGTCCGTCTGTCCGTCTGTCCGTCAGCGTTTTCTATGTCGTACGATAACTCAAGAATGCCTTCACCGATTTTTATCATTTTTTTACTCAAAGTTGAACTTGACTAAAGGAAGCTCCCTTTCGTGTTTGAGTAAAATCAGAAAATGATTTTTGGGAAAAAACTTCATTTTTATTTGAAAAAGTGCATATTTTGAGAATTAACTCTATGTCGTATGATAACTCAAGAATTCCTTCACTGATTTTTATGATTTTGATACTCAAGGCTGAACTTGA
>MJUU01008310.1:6684-17845 GCA_002080025.1 Modiolus philippinarum
GAGCTACAAGGGGTCAAAGGGGCCAAAAATGCAATTTTTCTAAATATGTCGAATCTTTATTTTTCATCGGATTTCGATGGGATTTTTTTCTTTGGATTCCTCTTGAGCTAAGCTTTCAGTGGTATATCAACGGATTTTTTGTAGGTCTTACCGTTTCTGAGCTACAAGGAGTCAAAGGGGCCAAAAATGCAATTTTTCTAAATATGTCAAATCTTTATTTTTCATCGGATTTCGATGGGATTTTTTTCTTTGAATTTCTATGGATGTAAAGTTTTAGTTGATAGTACATATTTTGCATAGCTCTTACGGTTTTTTATCAGTAAGTAATCAAAAGGGTTTTTTCCCTATTTTGTTTCTAGCTAATAACTGTGTCTAGCTTCTTTTTGTGTCCATCTAATTATTGTGTCAAGCTCTTTACTGTGTCCACATTCACTTTAAACTACTTTTGTTGAATTTTCAGTGGTCGACATGCTGCGGTCGTATCATGCTGCGCTTGGCGTAGCCCTTTATTGGTGATTCATGACAGACTGCTCTATTGCTTTTGTCATTTACCCTAATTTCACAGTCTAGCGAATATGTTAAGTTTCTGATTTAGTCAGTTTGAGAATTCACATCAATTTTGCGACCATGAAGGGAGGGGCGAGACATCAATTTGGGTACACACTTGTTACTATAAATCAAATTTTCCGTCGCAGATTTTTTGGCTCCTAGTCTTGAGGGAATGATTTGAAATTTGGTCTTAAAGGTTTGAAATGATGAGTTGTATTGTGAAAGCAATTTTCAAGTTTGTCAGACATCCACTTCCTGTTTACCACTTTGATTTTTTACTATAAATCAAATTTTCTGTCACAGATTTCTTGGCTTCTACTGGATGGAATGATTTGAAATTTGGTCTGAAGTTTGGAAATGATGAGTTGTATTGTGTAAGTAGCTTTCAAGTTTGTCGGACATCCACTTCCTGTTTGCCAATACTTGGATTTTTTACTATAAACCAAATTATCTGTCAAATATTTCTCAGCTTTCACTTGAGGGAACGATTTGAAATTTGGTCTGAAGCTTGGAAATAATGAGTTGCATTGTGTAAGAAATTTTCAAGTTTGTCGGGCGCCCACTTCCTTTTTTCCGATACTTTGATTTTTTACTATAAACCAAATTTTTCATCAAAGTTTTCTTGGCTTTCATTTGAGGGAATGATTTGAAATTTGGTCTGAATCTTGGAAATGATGAGTTGTATTGTATACGCAGTTTTCAAGTTTGTAAACATCCACTTCCTGCTTGCCAATACTTTGACTTTTTACTGTTAACCAAATTTTCATCATAAGATTTATTAACTTTTATTGGCTTAAATGATTTTAGCTAAGAAATGATAGGGTTTGGTAAAACTTCAAGAAATCACTATATCCAGCAAATTAATGTATCAACACATTTGTGTGTCAAACAGAATTTGAATCCACACTTACCTGAAATTGACTTTTGCCCCAAGTTTCAGGATTGAAATTGTGGGGCACTTCCGAAAACGCCAGTTTTCTGTATCTTGTTAACAAAGAATCTTCTATAAGGGCTAGTGCAATTTAGTTCGGGCTAGTACAACACAGGACCTTACTAGCCCCTTAGGGCTTGTGAATGGAAAAGTTTTTGGCAAAGACTGTGTGCCATGGAAATATTACCATTCTGTTAACAACTCAGCCTAACTAGTAGGTTATAAAATACATGCTGAAATTGAAAAGCAGGAGAAAATTGCTAATAGGTTGTTGGAAATAGAGAACACTCCGAAGACTTCACCAGACTAAAATTTCCGACATCACCAGCCTAAAGTTAAATCACCTGATAAAAAGAAAGATGATGATGAAATTTGGAAATTGCAAAATTTTAAAACCATTTTATACATTAGGTTTATGTGATTTAGGCTTGGTAACAAGTTGGGCCTAAACATTGTAAGCTGAATAAAATCATGAACCCAAGATAACTGCCACAGCAGATCTTAGCCAACCAATTGACCATATGGGAAGAAGTTATATTTTGCAAATGCTATCTTTCAGTTTGATGTTAAGGCCACATAAATTGGTTTAATATTATCACCCTGCTTCAGTAAAAGTATGGACAGGGAATAAAAATTTACATTTTAAAGATTTGTGATCCATTTTAAATGTTGACAAGAATTTTAAGTATTGGTTGAATTAAAAAACAAGTACTATTTTTAAAAAAGATAGTCGACGCAGTAAAATAGGTGTGTTTTTGTTGTTCTTCAAAACAACAATGTGAAAAACATTGTATGAAGCGATGCAACAATCAGAACGTGCATGTAATTTTGATTGAATCTGACTAATTTTTTTTCGCTGTGATTAAAAAAAAACGTTTACAGTTCAATGCATTACAACTCTGGTATTTCCTATTATCACCTTGCAGTTAGAGACCCGGCGTGCTCGTCTATATGTGCATATAACGACAGACACTCTTCTACTGAAGTACCTTTTAAAAACTCAATTATCAAAAATCTATTTTTCATAAATATTAATTTCGCAGGCAGATATATTTATATCTTGTTTTCTTAATGATGGGACATATGAAGAAGAAAGGAAATGGGGTAATTAAATGTCAAGGAGACAATATCCCATCTCCAGGTTAAAATGACTCAAAATTCTCTTTCATTGTGCCAGAGATTGAACCTGGAATTTTGATGTCACCTTTCGACTTGGTATTTGGTACATGTATGTGTAAGCCAAAATAGTATCCTGTGAAATAAGTTCCAAAGGGAACAATTGTTATTGATATATGCATGTTTCAGTGTTTTGTTTTTAAGATTACACTTAAAGGTTTAAGTTAAAGCCGAAATACCTTTGTTGTACCTTTGTCAAAAAATATATAATAAGGGACCTACCATTTAACTTGAAAGGGGGGGGGGGGCTATGGTTTTTTTTCTAAAAAAATATTTTGGAGCCAAGTTTATGTGAAAAAAATATTTTGGCTGCCAAAATGATGAAAAAAAATTTTGAAGGAGGCTTTCTTCCTAAAAAAATAAAGTTATTTTTAAAAAGGTTTTTTAAAAAATTCTGTCGAGAAAAAAAAACCATCCCCCCCCCACACACACAGGTTAAATGGTTGGTCCCTAATAATAAAGACCTGCAAATAACACTTAATTTCCCAAAAACAGAAGAAATTTGGTAGCCTGAATTGCCAATTAATAGTTATTTCTAGACATAATTGCAAACCAAAATATTTGGAATGTGGGTACCTTAAGATAAACTAAAAGTAACTCATGATTTCAAAAAAAAAATAAATCAAGACCCGAACTGTTATGTTAAAAAATAAAACTAATTTGGTTTAGGTTTATGATTAAAAGTTTAGGATTAATACACAACCACTTTAAATGCATTTTATTTATTTTCATTTTATCGCGACATATTTACCTGATAAACAACAATTTAAATAAATAAGGTCATATAGCAATTTAGTGAGTCCCTTCGCTATGTGTTTCAAATTTTCTAGAATATTGTTATAATCACTCTTCTGATAATCTGTTTTTAGTTACCAGGACAGAACAGAACAGAATTTTATTTGGTTTAAAATTCAAACAACTGAATTGTTACCAAAGATACATAAAAAGCATATACAATTCAAATATAAACAGAAAAAGAAAGCATTACACAAGTTGTGTACATTTTTGTGTATCACGATCATGCCTTCTATTATTCACACACACTTAAATTGTTTTCCTGATATTCATAATATTTTACAACAAATTTTAAATAGTTTTACAATATTCATATTCTTAATCATGTCTATAGTAGGTTCGTACATGAAAGGAAAATAAGGAAATATACACCATCAATTATTCTTAGTTACTAGCTGACCCACATTACCTGACTATCTGTGGGAAACTAATAAATGTAGTTTGATCATGGGCACTTTTATCGATAAATGAAACTACACTTTATTTATTCTGTTGTTATTATTCTGCGTACATCGAACATTTACAAATTTATTTCCTGTACGGCGAAGAATTAAGGCAACTTTTTATTCACCTTACATCGTTGACAACACCCTTTTTAGGAACCTCAATTTGTTGTACTTGAAAACCTTTTTATCCAATAAAGAGTGAAGATATTTGATCACGGGACTCTGTTGCCAAGGTTTCAGCATCATAAAGTTCAGAGGTTAAAAAGGGAGCATAATACCGACTGTGTCAGGGAAAAAAAAAATAAAGGGAAGTTCGTTATAAAAACAAGAGAAATGGAGATACATGTATGACAGTGTGAAAATCTAATTTATGTGGCCTTATATTAATTTGGACCCCGCATCGAAATGCGGGTGCCCTATAGTTTTCACTTTGTCTGTCAGTCTGTCTGTCTGTCTGTCTATCCGTCCGTCAACAATTTTTTCTGAATTGAAATATGGTCTGAAGCTTGGAAATGATGAGTTGTATTGTTTAATCAATTTTCAAATTTGTTGGGCATCCACTTCCTGTTTGCGGATACTTTGATTTTTTATACCCCACCACATGTAGTTGCAAGGTTTTATGTGATACCCACAGTTGTGTGTCCGTCAATCTGTCTGTCCATCCATCCGTGTGTCTGTCCGTCCCCCGAACTTATAACTTGTGAATGAAATGGCATACTCTCTTCAAACTTGGTATGGAAATTGTTCACCACAAAACTCAGACCAAGTTCGATTTCGGGCTCAGAGGTCCTCGGGGTTCTGGAGTTATGCCCCTTGAAACTTTGAAATTTTCTGAATTTTAGGGTTTCCTACTGATAACTTTTAAATAAAATAACATACTGTCTTCAAACTTGGTATGTATGTTGTTTACTACAAAACTCAGGTCAAGTTCAATTTTGGGTTCAGAGGTCCAAGGGGTTCTGGAGTTATGCCCCTTGAAACTTTGAAATTTTGTAAATTTTAGGGTTTTTGACTGATAACTTTGGAACAAAACAACATACAACTTGTAAACTTGGTGTGTAAATTGTTTATCACAAAACTGAGGTCAAGTTTAATTTTGGGTTCAGAGGTCCAAGGGGTTCTGGAGTTATGCCCCTTGAGATTTTGAAAGTTTGTGAATTTAGGGTTTACGACTGATAACTTATAATTTTAGATTTTAACGAAATTACATACTGTCTCCAAAATTTGTATCTAAGTTGTTTACTAGAAATTCAAACTTAGTTTGACTTAGGTACATGGATCCAAGAGGTTCTGAGGGAGTTATGCCCCTTGGAACTCAAAATTTTGTGGAACATGATGGGGTATCATGTAATGCACCATTACTATTTTTACTATTATCAAAATTTTTTTCACAGATTTCTTGTCTTGTACTGGAGGGAATGATTTGAAATTTGGTTTGAAGTTTGGAAGTAAGGAGTTGTATTGTATAAGTGATTTTCAAGATTGTTTTGCGTCCACTTCCTTTTTGCCAATACTTTGATTTTTAAACCAAATTTTCTGTCAATCGAAATTTCGGGTCCCTTCTGACAACGCAAGTTTCGACATGCTCTAGTTAGTGTTTATTTTTTGAAAGTTTCTATTGTTTGTTGAAGCTTTTTGACATTAGGTAAAATGCTATTTGATTAAACATTGAAAGCACAGAGAAAGAACTTGAAATCATTCCTATGGGTTACTGGCAAAAGTCCTTTTGTGAACAGATATTTCTAAAGAATTCCAAAATCACATGTATTGGTTGGTGTACAGTTTTCAAAGTGTGTTCCTTGCATTCCACATATGTTAAAATGGAGCAGCATTGCCTTGTTTAAGTAAAAAAATTTTTTTTACATTTTGTACATAGAAATATAATGAACAAATATCTTTAATAAAAATGAACTTTTACTGTTCATGAAATAAATATTTCTTTTTACATGTTGAATAGTATTTATACCCCCGCTCCCCATCGGGGATAGGGGGTATACTGTTTTCAGTCTGTGTGTGCGTGCGTGCGTGTGTGTGTGTGTGTGTGTGTGTGTGGGTCCGTCTGTAACACATTTTCGTCGCATTTATCTCAGCAATGGTAAAAGGTACAGATCTGAAATTTTGTCACAAGCTTTATATAATCATGCCAAATTGTGGGATGCATTTTTGGACCAATCAGAATACTACTTCCTGTTTACCGACTTTGTTAAATTTTGACACTTGTAGCATTATAGAGTGAATTTTCGTCAAAGTTTTCTCGGTAATGGTAAATGATACAAAGCTAAAATTTTGTCACAAGCTTTGCATGGTCATGACATATTGTGGGATGTGTTTTCTGACCTGTAGGAATACTGCTTCCTATTTACTGACTTTGTCAATTTGGCACTTGTAGCATTATAGAATGAATTTTCATCAAAGTTTTCTCTGTGATGGTAAATGATACAAAGCTGAAATTTTGTCAGAAGGTTTGCATGGTTATGCCATATTGTGGGATGCGTTTTCTAACCTGTCAGAATACTACTTCCTGTTTACCGATTTGGTCAATTTTGACACTTGTAGCATTATAGAGTGAATTTTCATCAAAGTTTTCTCAGTAATGGTAAATAATACAAAGCTGAAATTTTGTTAGAAGCTTTGCATGGTCAGGCCATATCGTGGGATGTGTTTTCTGACCTGTCGGAATACTACTTCCTGTTTACCGACTTGGTCAATTTTGGCACTTGTAGCATTATAGAGTGAATTTTCGTCAAAGTTTTCTCTGCAAAGGTAAATGATACAAAGCTGAAATTTTGTTACAAGCTTTGCATGGTCAGGCCATATCGTGGGATGCGTTTTCTGACCTGTCAGGGAACTACTTACCGTTTACCAACTTGGTCAATTTTGACACTTGTAGCATTATAGAGTGAATTTTCATCAAAGTTTTCTCAGGAATGGTAAATAATACAAAGCTGAAATTTTGTCAGAAGCTTTGCATGGTCATGCCATATCGTGGGATGCGTTCTCTGACCTGTCGGAATACTACTTCCTGTTTACCAACTTGGTCAATTTTTTTGCTTTTGTGGCATCAAATGGAGTAATTTTTTCGTCAAAGATTTCTCTGCATTGTTTTATGATGCAGCTTTGAAATTTTGTCACAAGCTTTGTAAAGTCATTCCATATAATGGGATGTGTTTTCAGACCAATCAAGACACTACTTCCTGTTTACTGACTTAGTCAGTTTTGATGTTCACTTCTGTATTGGGTTCACATACACACTTGAATTTGCACTTTCCCTCTATGATTCAGGATAGAATCCGTCAGAGCCAGGGTATAATTGGACGCCATTCGGCGACAGCTCTTGTTTGTTGTAGAATTAACTATGAATTTTGAGTAAGGTAATGATTGGATTCACTGTTCAATTTTAAGTTTTAAGTCTTTGAATGCCTTATATACATCAAATAATTTTTAAACAGAACAGTTTATTTAAAATATCCATGCATATTCCTTTATTTTTCAGATGATTTAACCAACCTTCTCTGAGAGCTTATGCAAGAAGTCAGAAATTTGACACAGGCAGAAAGGTATCAATTAAATTAAATGAGTCTGAGGTTAAATATGTCTATTACCAATTGATTGAACAGTTGCCTTTGAAATTATTGAAATAAATATTCTTCAAATGATAGTGGTTGAAAATATTTTCAAAATTTTAGAAGGAAGAACTTAAGATTGTTTTAATCAGAACTTGGCTAAATGAGAATATTGTTTTTGCATTAGGACTTAGCCAAATGAAAATATTGTTTTTGAATTAGGACTTAGCCAAATGAGAATATTGTTTTTGAATTAGGACTTAGCCAAATGAGAATATTGTTTTCCAACGAAATTTGTTGAAATATAAAAAAATATAAAATGCTAGGAAACAAACTTAGTATTGTAAACAACACTCATTGGTCAAAAGGTTGCATGCACTTATAAATACTGGATGATAATAAAAGATAAGTAGATATAGACAAAAATTGAGTTCATGACCATTCTGTTTCATGAATGTTATCATAAATTTTCCGTAGGCATCATGGAATCGAACTTCAATCATATTTATGCCCCGCAATGATTTATAATCACTTAACAGTTCACAAATTATAAATTTCCATGAGGGACTTAGGTTGAAATTTGGTTAAATTTCATTTTCTACTAATAAGGACAATTGCCGGGCATCTGTGTCTTTAAGACACCTTCTATAGTTTTTTGTTTTTGTTTTAGATGACCAATTATTATTAAACTTTTAACATAATATTCCTTAACACAACAAAAAAGTTTGTAGAGAATAATTTGTTTAAGAAGTATTGGCATGTATTTCTCGACCAATCAGTACTCTTTATATATAATTTTGCAGATGCTCAGTTTTTGTGCTTGACAGAGACAGATAAACTTATAGCTAAAGTATTTGATTTATACTTGCAAATGACAATGAGGTATAGTTGTTTAGAAAGTTGAAGTGTAAATGTCAAAGTTGCAACAGTAAAATATCAATTCAAAATTGCTGTCATAGCTGATCTCAAGAAAGCCAACAAGAATAAACAAGTGCAATGGAAATCCAATCATTGGTATAGTTCATGTTTTATATTCTTGTTTATTCAGAGATGCCAACCCCTCTGATTTTGGCTGAGTTTCCCCAATTTTTATGCCAAAAATCCGCTCTTCGATCACCTCTGATTTTTTTCAAGTGCTGAATTTTTTCGTAGTTGGTGCATTTTAATAATATTGATAACTTCATGCTTAAAAGTCCATTTGAAAAAGCGTTTATCTGATATCAGATTGATAAAAATGGCCGATCTTTACAACCAGGCTTTCTCAACGCAGTCCATAATGGCTGAATAACAAAGCCTAAAAGTCTGTGAACAAGATTGAAATGTGCAAAAAGGAAAGCTTTCTCGGTGAATGGAAATAATGTTGAACTTGTGAATATTCTTTTCGAAAATGTTGACTGCTCTTGTTTCATTTTCTTTGCCACTAAGGCAGTGACCGGGTTGTAGCCTTTGACTTGAGAAACCTCCAAGCTGGCTATCGCAGTTGTGTGCCGACAGCAAGACTTCAGTTACCTCGAGATCACACATGAACAGTGGAATATAGAATAATATGTATGTTCATATGGTGTATCATGTTTTAAGCAGCAACAATTAGAAAAAAGCAGGGAAACGGAGAATGTGTCAAAGAGACAACAACCCAAATGGGAGTAATAACAACTCAAAACCACCATAAGATCTTCAATGAACGGTGGGGAAACCCCACTCCAAATGACTGGTCGGAGTCAGCCCCTAAATAAAGAGTAATCAATTTCAGCGAAATAAACACCATCCTAGACTCCTATTAACATAAAGTAAACTAAGTAGAAAACAGACAAGACACACAAAGGCCGAATAAATTTCCTGACTTAGGACAGGCGCAATCTTGCTGCGGCGGGGTTAAACTAGTTTTATTTGGCCCAAGCCTTCCCCCTACAGCCAATGTGATAAATCAAAAAAAACATTTGTAACAACAGTTAAATTCAGCTAGCAACAGGACTTGAGTCATTTGCGAAAATGAAACTGAAAGAACTAAATATACAGACATAAACATGAAATCACAAAAGAATACTAGCAGTAATAGTCGATACATCATCCCCTTGGTTATACTTCAATTCCTATTCCCTAATCAATTTTAAAAATTGCTACCATCTGTTTCTGAAACAGATGAAAGCAATTTTCCAAATTGGTTAAGCAATTGCTGAACCAATCTTACAGTTTTACAACTTCAGCCGAAAAGCATTTCCCTGATTTGACAGAAAAATGGGCGGTTTAGATTACAGAAAAACAAGTGGAGATAATTTTCTGAGACGTCACCGCCAGATGGCGCTATACGACTTTGAGAAAATTAGATTTTGACGACCCTTCGTATTTGCTCGTTTTAGTCCTAATAAATAAGTGAAACTAAATAAGTTTATGCTTTTAAATGAAACTGCAGGTCATTAAGTGGATGACTGGTACACTCTGATCTTCTATCTGGGCAAAATCTTTCCTTAAATTGAATAATTACATGAGCCTTGTGAAAGACAAAATGTCGGCGAGCGACTCTTGTTTACATTTTTTGTGGTCGGAACGAAGTGACACAATTTTTTTCCCCTAATGAATATTCATATCGACTGGTATTTTCGTGTTCAGAGAGTCATGAAGAAGAGTTCTTGAAAATTTCATACAGTTACCAGATGCCGTTTTTATAAACAACCAACTTTCTGGAAGCATCTCCGAGGCAGGACAGAATTTCGCCGACGGCGCATTTTCCCATATTTAACACCTAAATTCTGATGCTTAGTGTACCATTATTGTTCTTCAAGATATTGTTTCAATAAATAGAGGTAAAATTATGTATATCTGGTTAAAAAGACGCCAAATTTATTTGATTGTAGCCCCGTCTGTTGCCTCAAAGTCAAAGGTCGCAGGGGCAACTTTCGTGATCTCTAATTCTTCAACACATGTAAATAATAGAAAATTTCAAAAAGCCAGATACCTTCATTTATACTTTGTGACTTGTCACTAGGCTCTAGAGACAGACTGATTCCATAGTTTGATTCCAACATGAGGGGGGATATATGTAGAATATAAAAAAAAATTTCAACCACTAAGGCATGCTGTACATAGGCTGCATTTCTTTGCAGGATTCTCATCATTATGCTTGTAGATATATGGTTACAACATAAAGTAATACATGGCACATGTGCATATACTTGATTTCACTGTGCTGTCATTTCCCCTCCATTCCTTGACTAGGCATGAATTTTCTCTATCAGTATGTTAAAAAGTCATTTAAACTATCATTCCTATGTGAGATGGTGAGTTATTTATTTGTGAGTTATTTTTTGTGGAAAATTAGATGTCCTCTAAGACTCCAGAAGAACTCAGTGAAATTCCAACACTGGCTACTGCTGAATGCATGATTTTTGTCCCCAATTATTTGTATTTCATGTTATGATTTAGTAAAGAAAACCTTTTTCTCATACCCTTGTGTAAAATTGGTGTCACTCTTGATCTTTGTCACTCATTTTAATCAGTTTTCAATCTATGCTGGGGAAATACATGGAAAAAGTCTGCTTGCTTATGCTGATTTGGGCTAATTAAGTCTGATTGTGAAATTTTAGGATATATATATTTTGTCTGAAGAGTGAGATAGAAATAAAATGTGATGCATTGTTCCACAAAGAAGGAAATGTTACATTTATAATACATGAATAGCTAGATTATCACAAATACTTAGCCCC
>MJUU01008310.1:19653-49323 GCA_002080025.1 Modiolus philippinarum
ATATATATAAATTGTTGTTTTTTTAGTAGAGTGCAATATCAACTTTTTATTAAAGCCCAATGACTTTATGACACAAATTTTACCCAATTTTTTTCAGTGTGACAATATTGTAATTTGAGAATGTTATTGCATTTAAAAAAGCAACTCCTTTAAAGAAAATACATACAGCATTTATTGAAAAAAATATTGAAGCTTGACTGAATGGGGTGTGAAGATATTCCAATCTTTTTTTTTCAGTGATCAGTACTGATGAACTATAAACCTGCCAATATAGACAGAGTTAATATTAGTTAGAAATTATCAAGTATCAAAGCTATATCACATCCATTCCCTGTTTTTAACAATATTCAGAATTTTTGATAATTTTAAAATGTGAAAAAAACTAGACATTGCAATCAAATTGATTTTATTTGATTTATTTTTTTTTTACATCAAGGATGTATATTTAGATATAAGATATAAATATACATCCTTGTTTACATAGTATACCTATATACCTCTCTAATTTCTGCATTAAAACTAATTTGCCTGATTTGTCATAGAAATGCACCTACATGTACATACAAGTGTTGCAAACTTTCTTTTCATACATTATACTGTTCTGTCATGGTGGGTGTAAGTTTTGGTTTTGGAATTATTTACAGTTGTAATGAACATGTTATAATATTTGCAGAAGCTGAGGCTGGGAAAGAATATAATCCCTTACTAAAGAAATTGTTTTTTTTTTCATTTTGTGGGGGTGGGACTACTTTGGATAAAAAAGTCTTTTATACCAATTCTTTCAGTTTATAATAATTATTACAGAGAGAATTTGAATCATGCAGGATTTATTTCACTTAGTATATACCACATGGTAATGAAAATTTAAATAATTTGTGTTACTGTGTCAAAAATAGGAATTGCAACACAAAAAAAAAAGGTGTAGACAATCCACAGACCTCAACCCTAGAAAATTGTTCCCAGTGAAAACAGCATTTGTTAATGCAAAGTCATTGATATTTAAGCATTGTGTTTACACAATATAATGGGACCAAAATCACCTGCAACTCCACTGGGGATAAATTAAATTAAAGTAATTAGAGTAAAAATATAGCCAGATTAAGGTCTGATCCTATCAAGAGCTGGCTTAGTACAATCTGGGACTAATATAACATTATATTAGTCCCAGGTACAATGTAGTATGTTTGGCTATCTACAGGCCATTCTTTTCTTATACCCATATTCCCTCTCTACTCAAGTATAGGCATACCCTATCACTGCAAATCACTGCATGCACTCCATACCGTCCTATCTTCCTGAAGGAACTTGTTTTATCAAAATTCACTCCCCCTCTTTACCTGTAGATATGCACTTATTTCATTAAAATCGGTAGAGAACGGATATAGATTGAAATGAAGTTAAATTCTTGACCCCCATCCCCCACCCAATCGTTACTCGTTTCTCTGCTAATTTTGACAGTAAATCGACCTGCATATTGAAATATTTATGCTGTAAGTTTGCAAAGACTTTTAATTTTTAATATTGAGTTCAACTGTTGATAAACATAGGCAATAACTTGATTATTTTGGTTGAAAATACTGGTTTCACTTGCGTTGACGTCTATCGCGAATGTTGACAATCGGGATTATCGCCCTTATATTTTGGGAAAATTTCATCGATTGAACTGACACAATTTTTTTCCCAATCGTTTCAATTGAGGATTATTACCTCGATTGGTAGATATTTTTATTTCTCATTGTGCTATAACAAACACATTTTGTTACCTTGTCCAGTTTTCTAAAAATGTTTAGTTTTTCGTACCGAATTTTTACTTCCGCCATTTCAAGAGCGTTGTATTTTGGCAAAATTCTCTTATTAATCCTGATAATTTGATATCATGGAGATTATCAAAGATTATAATAGTCTTGGGAAATCAAATAAACATGTAAAGACGCGATAATATAGACATAGAAACGCACCGTCATGGTTTTTCATGCGCCTGTTCCGAAAAGTGAAATTACGTCATTTTCAAATAAAAATCACGTGACTTTGTAATCTAAATGACGGCCATTATAGGAATTGCTTTTCGGCTGTTGGTAGTTGCTATCAAACTGTAAAATTGGTTCAACAATATGATTAGATGAAATAATCCCTCTTAATGCTTAGTGTGCGAGTACAGCTTGAGTTATTTGAAGTAATATAAATAGTTTATTACATTGGGCAATTTATTTTTCAAGAACTGCAAACAAAAGGTTAAAAATGCTAAATTGTTAGTTTAAAAGTATAATTTCTAATTTCCAATATTTTTTTTGGGATCGTTGGTATATTTTAAAATATAATGGTTATTCATTTTCATTATTTTTCTGTAAAAATGGAAAAATGAAAAAAATAACAAGGGAGATCATGAATGTGATACATTTGTGTATAATTATTTCCCCTAAATATATTAGTACTTTCACGTTTTCCTCCCAAAAATGATATTCATAATAAAAATTCAGATAAATACATATAAAAATGTGCCAGAAATAGCATTATAAGATTAAATTTGAGTTTGTATTTAAGATAGTAAAAAAGATTTAGAAATATTTCCGAAAGTAAAATTAAGAATTTCCCCATCCTAAGAAAAATTTTTTTCATTACAAAGGCAGTTTTCTTTAGTACATCCACAATAAGGTTTAGAAGATATCTAGCTTTTCAAATTGTTGAACCAATTTTACAGTTTGATAGCAACTACGAAATTGTAAAACTGTAAGATTGGTTCAGCAATTGCTTAACCAATTTGGAAAATTAATAATAATAATAATAATAATAAAAGCTTTATTTAAAGAGGGTTACACAGTTAGTACAAACTAATCTTCCCTGAGGCCCTCAATAACAATATTGAATACACACAAGATAATGCATACTACAATTAAAGAGCACATTGTGATATCAGATACAAAATGTTATAAAAATACAAATTTATTCAGCTGGTACAATTTGTTTGTTGAGCAAGTAGCATTTTAGCTTATTTTTAAAAACCACAATATTCTTAGAATTTCGCACTGAGCCTGGTAGAGTGTTCCATGTAGAAGGTCCAGAAAAACTAAATGATTTTTTTAAAAAGTTCTGTTTTAGTTTTTGGTACACATAAATCACCACTAATAACATTTCTTAATTGATATGGATTACTCTGAGAGATGTACCTAATCTTGTCGATTAAATAAGAAGGTGCATCACCATTTAAACATTTAAAAATCAAAACACATCTGTGATATATAATCCTGTTATCAATTGTCATCCAACCAAGTGTGTTAAACAGTGGAGCAGAAGGAGCTAAAAAATCTTTATCTAGAATAAGTCTTGCAGCCCTTTTTTGTAATTTAACAATACGGTTAAAATATTCACTGCTGCAGCTCCCCCAAATTATTATGCAATAATCAATTAATGGAAGAATGTAACCAGAGTAAAAAAGTTTTCTTGATTCTTGATTCAAATATTTTTTAATTTTTGAGAGAAGATAGATACGACTAGCAATTTTGGAACATACCTGGTCTACCTGATGTAACCAGCTCAGATGCGAATCAAGTTTTACTCCCAAACATTTCTCACAGTCAGAAATTTGCAAAGTCTGTGTGTTTATGGTAAATGAAGGTTCAACAGATTGTGAAGAAATTTTTTGTCTTGTTCCTATTACCATACATTTTGTTTTATTAGTATTTACAAACAAATTATTGCTCTCACACCATTTTTCTATTTCATTCAGATCTTGTTGTATCTTACATTGTAATTCAATAATGTCTCTGCCAGCTGCATGTATAGTAGAGTCATCAGCATATAAATCAGTTTTACAGTTTCTTATATGTAATGGCAAGTCATTTATATACAAAATAAATAAAAGAGGTCCTAGTATTGACCCTTGTGGTACACCAAATTCAACAGATAATTTTTCAGATTTAATATTTCCAATTTGAACTTGCTGGGTTCTATCACATAAATAAGACTTAAAAAATGTTACTGATTTATCATTACAGCCATATATTGCTAATTTTTTACACAGAATATCATGATCTACAACATCAAAAGCTTTCCTTAGATCTAAAAAGATGGCTATATTTAAATTACCATTATTCATTTCCTCTAAAAACTTGTCAATAATATTTACAAGCGCTGTTTGACATGAATGCCCTGGTCTAAATCCAGACTGTGCTGGATGTAACAGTTTAAATTTGGATAGATACATATAAAAATGTTTTTGAACATGACGTTCAATAAGCTTGGAAATGGTAGGTAAAACAGATATTGGTCGGTAATTTGTAGGTAGACCTCTGTCACCATCTTTGAAAACAGGTGAAACCTTTGCATTTTTTAGCATATCAGGAAATATACCAATATCTATTATTCTATTAAAAATATATGTTAATGATGATACAATAATAGGGGCACATAGTTTGAGTATCCTTGGACCTATATTGTCTGTTCCTGCAGATTTATTTACATCAATTTTATTAAGACTTGTGAGTAGATCATGTATCTTAACAGGTGGAATTGAAAATTGAGCATCTGGTGTCCTCTTTTGTACAAAGTGCATCAAATTGTTTAAATCTATTCAACTGTTTTTGCTTTTGCTTGTTTTTCTAAGATTTTCTACACAAGTTGTGAAAAACTCATTAAATTTATTAACAATAATATTTTGATCGGTAGTTTTGATATCATCTCCAATTAGCAATTCATGTGGTTTGACATGAGAAGAAGGGTGAAGACTATGAATACAATTCCACAAAGTTTTTGGATCTTTTGAGTTATTAACCATATTGCTGTAATATTTCTTCTTAGCCTCATCTATTACTTGTGTAGTCCTAGCTATTTCTCCAAAATCTATATTCAGCCCAAAACCCTATTTTTTGTATTTATCCCTTATTTTTCTAGCATGCATAATCTCACTGTTATACCATTCTGGTTGTTTGTCTCTTTTAACCCTTTTTGTTACTATGGGAGCATGCTTATTAATCACATTATTGAAAATATCATACCACATACTAAGACATTTTGAAGGATCACTCTCAAATTCAATAGCATGAAAATGGGGCTTTTGAAAGATCAATTAAGAAAGCATTTTCATCAAAATTTTTATAATCTCTATAAGATATAGTAGTATGTGTATTTTTCTTTGTTCCAATATTTTCTTTTCTTGTGATGCAAACAGGATAGTGATCACTTATGCTATACTTTATCACATGGGATTCCTCAACCTTATCTAAATTTGTAACAAACATATGATCAATAAGTGTTTTAGAATTCTCAGTGACACGAGTAGGCTCTTTTAAAACTTGATGTAAATTGAATGTTTCTAATAGACTGTGCCATTTTGTTGGCAACTTGTTTGGTGACAAAAAATCCAGATTAAAATCACCAGTTAGAATGACATTAGTATTATAATTTATTGCAATAGCCAATTCAGTTTCAAAATGATCAATCCAGTCTATTAATGATTGAGGAGGACGATATACATAACATAATAAAAAAGATTTCTTATATTTTGGTTTAATTTCAAACCAAACTGTTTCTAAATTTCATATTTCAAATTCTTCTTTTCTGTCAAATTGTACATGTTCTGAAAAATATATGGCCCAGCCACTTCCTCCATGAGCGGTTCGATCTTTTCTTTGTAAAAAATAACCAGGAATATCAATTTCACTGTCTTGTACTAAGTCAGTAAGAAAAGTTTCACAAAAGCCAATGATATTTGGAGGATTTACAGATTTAGCTAAGTTGTATCGGATTTCATCATACTTATTTGTCATTCTATTAATATTGTGGGAGCATATTTTAATACCTTTAGGATTGACAAATTTAAATATATTCAGTTTCCCTCAACTAAGTCATCACTTAGTGTTTCATTAGAAAGGTTGTTTGTTGCTGTCACCTGTTTCAGAAACAGATGGTTGCAATTTTTAAAATTGATTAAGGAATAGGAATTGAAATATAACCAAGGTGATGATGTATTGACTATAACTGACATGCCAGCTCCAGACCCATTACCAATTGTCCATTACCAATTGTGCACTTTATTATTGAATTTGCTGAAAAAAGATTTTTTTCACCACAAAAAAAACTTTTTAAAGGTCATTATCTTGTGTCAGGATAATGCCAGATTTCAGGATTTTGCTTCTTTTACCCTAGGGATTCTAAGGTCTTTGAGTGGACCCCAGACCCCAGACCTTAAGAAGACCCCATTTCGTGTGTCAGTACTCCTATTTTTCTTCACATGCTGATTCTGTTTATTTCATTATACAACTGCAAAAATTTTGTGGTCATATAATGGTATGGCGTCGGGATCAGCATCTTTGGACAGCATAGCTTTGGTTCTAGTGGACGGATCATTATCAAATTTTAGTTTAATGTTTCTTGGAACACGTGTAAACTGAGGTTTTAATTTTTGGCCGGGTTGCAAGGAGTGCAAATCCGGGTAATAGTATGGGAATGTTGGGCGGTTGGGCTGGCGGGCGGCGGGCGGGGAAATTGAGTACCTATTTTGTGAAATCAACTCCTCCTACAGTTTTCAACCCAGATCTTTGAAACTTTACAGAAGGTTTCTATATATATTGAAGATGTGCACCTGCCTTTATGGAATTAATTTGGAAATTTTTTCCTATTTTTCCAAACTTTGGAACTTAGTCATTTTTTACCGACGTTTTCAACAGAGGGTACCTATTTTGTACCTAAAAGGCCATGTGAGCTTTTGCCATCACTATGTGTCCGTCGTCCGTCGTCCGTCTGTCTGTCCATCAACAATTTCAAAAATCTTCTCCTCTGAAACCAAATGTAACCAAACTTGACTTGAATCATCACCAGGGTTAAAAACAGCTANAGATATAGGAGGTGTTTGAGCTACGAAAGTTTGAGAAACTGAAGATCAACTGTATAACTTACAATGTTACCTTGATTGTGGCAACTGAAACCCAGGTGAGTGATACAGGCTCCTGGGAGCCTCTGGTTTTAAGTAAATGTGCAAGTAAGGAAAATATTTTATTTTATTGATAAATTTTGTTAAAAAAAAAAATAACTTTGCTTCAAAAATTTTAAAAGACATGTTTTTTTCCAGATAAGGCAATGACATGCAAAATTTTTGTGGTCACATTACAAGGAGTTAACATAAATGTATTTGAGAATTTTGTAGGCAATGTACATTAGTGTTTTGATTTATGTTTGTTTCTTTTCAGCTTCAAAATGAAAATAGAATGCCAATAACTCAGGGAACAGCAGGACATGTGGCTACCACTGGTAAAAATTTATATTCTACTAATCATGCTAATTACACTATATTATAGCCTGTCATAGTACAAATATTTTTCTAGATTTATCTTTTCCTTCAAAATCTGCATATACATATTGTCAACCAACATAATGTAAAGTCTAAAATCAAGGAGCACCAAGTAAACTTGTCTTGACACTCAAGATTTCAGAGCTACTCAGCTTTGAAATAAATCATTAGACCCCATTTTTCAAAGCAAATAAGAATGTGGTCGCCTTATTCATTATGAAACATATGGAAATAGTACACACACTGTTTGAAGCATATGGTTTTAATAGGGTCTGAAAGTATCATCACGTGACACCAAGAATACTTGATAAAATTGCATTTCAAAA
Organism: Modiolus philippinarum; assembly: GCA_002080025.1. Lineage (NCBI taxonomy): Eukaryota > Metazoa > Mollusca > Bivalvia > Mytilida > Modiolidae > Modiolus > Modiolus philippinarum. The sequence continues at coordinate 27,262 of MJUU01008310.1, forward strand.
ACATTTACCGGCAAAATATGATGTGTTAGAATTATGACCTTCAAATTGTTGTTTTAAATTAGGAGATAACTGTATTGTATTTGAAGATTTTGAGGCATCAATTTGGGATTTGATGGTTGCAAATTGAGTTTACTGGCGATGCGTTAGCGGAGCCAATAAACTGATATTTGTAACCATCGACCTATTTTTAACCTTTTATATGTTTTCCTCTGATAGTTTTGGTGAATGCAGTCATTTATGCAGCATTATATTTTCTTTGATCACCCCTACATACATGTAGGCCCTTGTGGGAGATTTTGCTATATGCTATTAGTAATATTAAGGTACTGCTCTACATACAAAACAATGTATCAGATCATCAAGAATGTCATATGTTAGATCTGAGTGATCTTGGCAATGAGTGTCTGACAAGTAGTGTCAGGCAATTTGTTATCTGATAGAGTTTCAACATTTCTAATTAAAACATGTTAATGAATCATTTGATTTTTGTAAATATGGTATTTATAAAAGAAAAGATTTTGTGAAATTTCAAGCAAACGGTGCTTAAAACACTTATTAATGGTTATTTTTATTTGAAAAATAAGTTTTAATGCCTAAAAGAATTGCCAGAAATAGCATAAAATCTCAACAGTACTGAAAAATAATCAGTTTAGTTGAAGACAAAAAATAAAGGGGAGACAACCCAGACGTATTTTCGCAAAATAATTGTAAAAAAAAATCATTATAAAAACGGTGATCTATGTATCTATTTAGTACAAAAACACAAAAATTGGGAGTTCTTGCAATGCAAAACTCTACATTTAAAGACATTTGATCTTAAAAATCATACAGGTAAAGCTAGATTGACAGGTGACTAAAGGTAATGATTGCCGTTAGTTGTTCATTGACCGGTGGAAATATACATCCCTGGCTATAAAGTTGTCAATTAGCAGTAATTGTTATGTAATCATCCCCACTCATATCCTAATTAGCCTTCTCATTATGTTTACCTGCATGTGTCACCCGTATTGATTCTTAAGAGTTACTTGGAGTTTTTCTCAACAAAAATAACAAAAATGGCGACTTGAAATTTTCATTGTTGAAACTTTGAAAAAGCGGAAGATCTGAAAAGAAAACGGGAGGGACGGAAAAGGGGCAAAAAAGCGGGAGATTTTGGCCTCCCGTCGAGAGGTTCACATGTATGATGTAGTTGCAGATTTTAACTATGTTTATTACATTAATTATTATTGAAATCAACATCAGATGGACGAATTGCAATATTACTCCACCGAAAATATAGTCCCAATATATGATAAACAATAATTCATTTATTTTCTTCTACATTTTAAATAAAACCTGAAATAAAATGATGTAATATAAAATGATTCTTTTTTTTTTCAAAATAAAAAAAAAAAACATTTGGCATGAACAATTTTTTAAAACCAAAAGTGCATGTCATGATGTCATTGTACCAAGCAATACGGTGCCAAGAAACAGGTTTTCTGACTGTCAGTCAGAAGGAAAGAATATTTGTAATTTATTGAGGATTACACGACTGAAAAATATGGTAGTGTAATTTTGATTTATTATTTGATTAATTAGTGAATTAATTTATTGATTGGGTGTACTTTCATAAGTAATATTTTATTATAAATATTTTATATAAAGGAAAACAAAAAAAAGTAAAGTGCATGAATTTATGATATATATATTTAAAGGGTGTAAAAGTTATTAAATACAATGCTTAGTTGTAAAAAACTTCAAAATTACTCATTCTCCAGTCCACAATAACAATACAAATAGGTTAGAATCCTTTACTTTCTTTAATAAACTAATGGATAGCTTGTGTTAATTTTACATTTTGTGTGTAGTTCAAAAAATCATTTCCATATAGAATATTTTGGACACAAAAATCCACATTTTATTCATTGAAAACTAATTTTAGAGAAAATCTGATAGTTGTATATGTTGGACATGAAATAAAAAGTGATGATTATCTTTAACCACGTCAGTGCAGTGTGGGCAAAAAGGATTGTCGGAAGATTTAGATGATAGTTTAAATTACTATTCTTAATTGACAATATACTGTGAAAGTACAATTGTTCATGGGGTTCCAATTTTGTGGATTTCGTGGTTCAGTAAAACCACGAAATTAAGTTCCCAACGAAATGCATTTTTCCATTGAGTTGTAATGCACAAAAGACGAAACCATGAATTTAAATACCCAAGAATTAGTTCTACTTATGAAAACCACGAAATTTGATGTCCACGAATAAAAGTACTTCCTCAGTATTATGTTTTCTTTTCTACTTCTAATATTGAAATAATCAGGTGTCTTTCTAATGTCTGAATTCAGTTTTCTTTTAAATACATTGTGTGACTAACAGGATTTAGTGGATGCTGGTAAGGTATTCCATGCAGGTATAGTACTTGGCAGGAAACTGTTATAATATGCTGATGTCCTACAAAAAGGGCTCGGATATTTTCATTTGATATATTTTGACGCAAATTATAATCATGAATATTTTCTGAATATGGTTGTACAAGATCAGATAGATATGGAGGGGCATCTCCATTTAACATTTTATACATAAGAATAAGTTTATGTTTCTCTCTTCTTTTATGTAAAGGTTCCCATCCTAGTTCTTCATATAGTTTTGATTTTGAAGAATTAACTCTAAGTCCAGTAATTATTCTACCTGCTTCTATTTGTACACTCAAATTTGCCTCATATAAAGTACAATTGTCCCAAACAATGTCTTGGACAAATAATGAAAAATATAAATTAATTAGAACTTTTTGTGACACCTGATATTTCAACATCCTTAAAATATTAATCTTTAACAGGCCTTTTTATAGATTTTATTAATATGACCCCCATCTACATTTCTTTTGAAAATCTAGGCCAAGATGTGTATGTGTTTCTACATCTTTCACCTGATTGCCTGAATATCCAAAATAAACTGGGTGGTTGTCAATATTTCTCCTGTAAATGAGACTGATTCAGTTTTAGATGGATTGAATTTTACTGCCCATTGTTGTGACCAATTATTTACATGCTTAAGATCTGCTGATAAATTTTCAGCTGCATGATTATAATTTTGATCATCTATAATTACAAACAAAGAGGTATCGTCTGCAAAAAGCTTGATATGACAATTTAGACCAACTTCTATGTTATTTATATAGATTAAAAACAAGAAAGGTCCCAATGTCAGAACCTTGGGGTACCCCAGCATCTATATCCTCCCAACCTGAAGAGAACCCATCCAATACTACTTTTTAGCTTACCTGGCCAAAGGCCATGTGAGCTTTTGCCATCACTTGACATCGGTCATCTGTCTGTTAACTCAAACTTCAAATATCTTCTCCTCTGAAACTGTTATACCAATACCAACCAAACTTGGCATGCATCATCACCAGGGTAGGCGCTTTCAAGTTATTGCCCCTATTCTGCAAAATTTTGTTACTTTTCGTCTTATATATTGAAAATAATAGAAGATAGAGGTGAAGTTCAAAATACAAAAATGGTAAGCATGGTACGATCTACTTGTTCTGCATTTTTGAAGAACATCTGATGACCAATGTAGGAGTTATTGCCCCCTTTTTCTTTGAATTTTCACGATTTTTATATGTTTTTACTTTAGTTTAAAAATTATTTTGAGGTAGAGGTTATGTTTGAATTTTAAAGTGTAAAGCTTATCAAGGACTACAATTTCTACATATGTCCAGCAGGTTTGCATCTCATCCAAGATTGTCGCCAGTAGGGAACGTAGTTTAACATAGGACCCTATGGGAAATGCATTCAAAGATCTTCTCCTCTGAAACTACTGAGCCAATCGTAACCAAACTTGGTCACAATTTTCTTTGGATGGTCCTCTTCAAAGTTTGTGATTTTTATGTTCCTACCATCCATGCTGAAGTGATGTGTAGTATTGATAATAGTGAGATAGTCTTTTTGAGACATTTAATAAAAACCAGTCACTAGGTGAGCGATACAGGCTCATGTTAGCCTCTATTTGTTTTCTTTCATCCAAGTAATCAGTTATCTAGTTTAATAATGTTCCAGTAATTCCAATTTGTTTTAATTTGTATATAAGATCCTTATGCCAAACTCTGTTGAAAGCTTTTGATATGTCACAAAAAACAAATCGCACATCTTTTCCAATATCTAGATTACTAATGATAGTATGATAAATGTCAAGTAACTGATATACAGTAGAATCATTAGGCATAAACCCAGACTGGTGCTCTGTTAAAATCTGATTTTCAAGAACATAATTATGCATATGTTTAACTACAATTTTTTCCATTACTTTGCAAAGAACACATGTCAATTAGATAGGACGATAGTTGGAGACTTCAGTTGTAGACCCCTTATTTTAATATATTGGAGTTACATGTGAACGTTTCCATATATAGGGTAGTCTTCCACTCTGCAAGGACTGGTTTTTAAGTAAGGTAAGTGGGTGGACTACCGAGTTAAGCACCTGTTTTAATATCATTGGTATAATACCATCTGGGCCACTCGGCTTTAAACAATTTAATATTTTAAGTTGGTCTTCGACTTCTTGTTCTGTTATGATGAAGTCTTCACAGTGACTTTCCAAATTATTAGTGTTCGATGGAAGATCTGGTTCATCATCAATATGAGATATACTTTAAAAATAGTGATTGAAAATGTCACATTTGTCAGATGGGTGTTCTATAATTCTTCCATTACTCTTTAAGGGGGGTGAAATATTACTATATTTATTAAGTTAACAAACTGACTTTGCAATGCGTCACCATTTGCCAGGTGGAATATTTTTTGTCCATCACTTGTGATATCAATTTTTCTTTATAATTTGCTTTTGCTTCCTTTATTAACTTGAGATGTCTATATTGAGCCCAGTGATTAGGATTATTACTTGATTTGGCTTTGTAATGAGCGTGATTCCTTTTACAAACGCCCTTCTTATTTAGTTATTCATAAAGGGCATATCATTTGGGCAATTCACTACTACTTTAATAGGAATAGGTTTATCACAAGCTTCATTAAAGACAGATTGAAAAATAAGACTTATTTTCATTGACATTATTATTTTCAAATAGAGAATCCCAATTTTGTTTTGCAATAATGTTGGATATAGCTGAAAAATCAGCATGATCATACTTTCTGATTTTATGCTTATAACACTTTTGTTTCAAATTTATTATATTCACTTCAACTTTAATTGGGCAATTGTCACTGCAAAAATCTGGTAATATATTTACATCAAGGATTAAATTTGGTCTATTTGTAACCATTAAGTCAAGACAGGTTGCAGATGTGCATCAAAAAGGACTTCTGCATCTTCATTACTGTCAGATGCCTCAAAGACAGAACTCTTTTACCTTGTGAAGCAGACAAATTTGAGAAGGCACTTGGTGCATTTGCATTTGCATTTTGCTTTTACATAATCAGTGTCCAGTTTTTAGCTCACCTGGCTATACCAGGGTGAGCTTTTGCCATCACTTGGCGTCCGGCGCCCGTCTGTCGTCCGTCCCTCCGGCGTAAACTTTTCATTCAAAGATCTTCTCCTCTGAAACCACTGGGCCAATTGGAACCATATTTAGTCACAATAGTCCTTGGGTGGTCCCCTTTAAAAATTGTATCCGGCAGGTCCGTACCTCATCCAAGATGGCCGGCAGCGGGGAACATAGTTTTAATATTGGACCCTATGGGAAAAGACATTCAAAGATCTTCTTCTCAGAAACTACCGACCCAATTATAACCAAACTAAGTCACAATAGTCCTTAGATAGTCCTGTCCAAAAAAGGTATCCGACAGATCCGTACCTCATCCAAGATGGCCGCCAGCAGGGAACATAGTTTTAACATTGGACCCTATGGGAAAAGACATTCAAAGATCTTCTTCTCAGAAACTACCAGCCCAATTATAACCAAACTTAGTCACAATGGTCCTTAGATGGTCCCATCCAAAAAAGGTATCTGACAGATTTGTACCTCATCCAAGATGGCCGCCAGCGGGGAACATAGTTTTATCATTGAACCCTATGGGAAAAGACATTCAAAGATCTTCTTCTCAGAAACTACCGGCCCAGTTACAACCAAACTTAGTGACAATGGTCCTTAGATGGTCCCATCCAAAACAGGTATCCGACAGATCCGTACCTCATCCAAGATGGCCGCCAGCGGGGAACATAGTTTTAATATTGGACCCTATGGGAAAAAACATTCAAAGATCTTCTTCTCAGAAACTACCGGCCCAATTACAACCAAACTTAGTCACAATGGTCCTTAGATGGTCCCATCCAAAAAAGGTATCCAACAGATCTGTATCTCATCCAAGATGGCCGCCAGCAGGGAACATGTTTTGAACATTGGACCCTATGGGAAAAGACTTTCAAAGGTCTTCTTCTCAGAAACTACCTGCCCAATTATAACCAAAATTAGTCACAATGGTCCTTAGATGGTCCCATCCAAAAAAGGTATCTGACAGATCCGTATCTCATCCAAGATGGCCGCCAGTGGGGAACATAGTTTTAATATTGGACCCTATGGGAAAAGACATTCAAAGATCTTCTTCTCAGAAACTACCGGCCCAATTACAACCAAATTAGTCACAATGGTCCTTAGATGGTCCAATCCTAAAAAGGTATCCAACAGATCCGTACCTCATCCAAATCTGCCAGCGGGTAACATAGTTTTAACATTGGCCCCTATGGGAAAAGACATTCAAAGATCTTCTTCTCAGAAACTACTATTCCAATTAGAACCAAACTTATTCACAATGGTCCTTATATGGTTCCTTCCAAAAAAGGTATCTGACAGATCTGTTCTTCCACCAAGATGGCCGCCAGTGGGGAACATAGTTTTAACATTGGACCCTATGGGAAAAGACATCAAAGCTTCTTCTCAGAAACTATTGGTTTTATTAGAATATAACTTAGTCAAAATGGTCCTTAGATGATGCTTTCCAAAAAAAGATATCTGACAGATCTGTACCTCATCCAAGATGCCCGCCAGCGGGGATCATAGTTGTAACATTGGACACTATGGAAAAGACACTCAAAGATCTTCTTCTCAGAAACTACTAGTCCAATTTACACAAAACTTAGCCATAATGGTTCTTAGATGGTCCCATTCAAAAAAATTATCCGACAGGGCGGTACCTCATCCAAGATGGCTGCCAGCAGGGAACATAGTTTGAACATTGGACCCTTAATGGTAACCCCTGTACAAATTTTAATTTGAATTGTGGTCTGATATGGGTTGTAATGGAATGTAAACTAAACCAGAGAACTGAAATTTAAAAAAAAAAAGTATTCTGCTAGACATTTTATTTGTGATTTCAGCACTATGTATAAACTAGATTACAAGGGAACCCCTGCCCAAATTTATTTGTAAAAGGGGGACTGAATGTTTTAATTTCAGCAATGTGTATTACCTTGATTTTAAGGGGAACCCTTGGCCAAATGTTTTTGGAATGGTGTTCTGTTAAGGGTTGTAATGGATGGTGGAGCTTTCGGTTGCCATGGAAACTTGACAAGAAAACAGAAATTTTAGAAAAAAAGTATTCTGCTAAATTTTATGATTTGTTTTCAGAAATATGTAAATACTAGTTAATAAGGAGAACCCCTGCCCAAATTTATTTTGAAAGGGGCTTGTAATATTTTGATTTTGGCAATAATTATTACCTAAATTATAAGGGAAACCCCTGCCCAAATTATTTTTGAAAGATGGTCTTAAATGGGTTGAAATAGATAACACATTCAAATACATTTAAAGATCCTTTCTGAAACAACTTGTCCAATTAGAAAACAATGGTACATTGATGGTACCTTCCAATAAAGGTATCCGGGAGGACCACACTTCATCAAATATGGCTGCCAGCATTGAGATAGTTTATATTTGATGCCATTAAAAGAATTAGATATCTGAAACCATTAATCCCATTAGAAATAAACTTGATCACAAAAGTCCTTTGGTGGCCCTTCAAATTTGCATTTGGCATGTCTTCATCCAATCAAAGGTGTCCTCCAGAAGGGAACATAATTTATTGGACCCTATTGGAAATGACTTCCAGGTGAGCAATACAGGCTCTTGAGAGACTCTTGTTGTTGTTTACCCTTTTTGGTGTTCTTTTTACCTCCCATGGTTTGATTATGATAAGGTTAATACACTGGAATATTTACATTTATGTCTTTGTAAGTTCACGATATACAATACACAATCAAAGGATGAGAATAGTTTACTAATCAGAAATATACAGGTGTCAAGGTGTATAAGTTTGTAAACATGGCTACTACTCACAAAATGGATATGGATCATGAATGGTCAAAGTGTTACTAGCTTATTCCTGTAGGTATTCCACATGAATTTTTGGCAAAGTATCATTGTATTAGAATCAAGAATATCACTACAGTCATTTTTAAACAGAAATCTTGCTCATATAACACATAATTTGGATAAGCTCCCCCTCTGAAAACAATTATACAGCCGACATTATTGCCTCGTTCTCGAGTGCACTGGTATATGTTTGTATGCAGTCACATGTATATTTATGTTTTGTATATGTATGGGAGGCTCAGTAAAGACATATTATAAATGATGTACTTTCAAATTGTATGAATTTCACTAAGTCAAATATGTTTAACTGATAATAACTGGAGAATATTGATATTCAGGTGTAAGGAGAATTCTCAGATACATGTAAAACATCTGTTTGGTTTAAATTCAATAATGATTAAATACATGTAAATCTATGTGTTGTTACAGGTAATCTTCTAAACAAAAAAGATGATTTTGCACACCCTATGATCTACAGAGGTATCGATGATTCAACTGGATTTCATACAAGGTAAAAATGTTAAGTTATAATGTTGAATGATTTTTGCTCTTTGAATATCATTTACTTTCTTCCTATATGTGATAAAAAATATTAAATTAAATAAAAAAATAATGAATAGTAGAATACAGCAAAAACAAATCGCAAATTGTGAGAAAAACTCCCAAAATGTTTTGGTTTGTCTGCTCACTAGACCAGAAGGATCAATGTCAGCTATTGTTTTTGTCGTCATCCTTCAACTTGTTGCGCGTTCACTTTTCATATATCATCACTGATGCAAATTCATCCAAACTTTACAGGAATGAAGAATGGGTGGTTCTTTACAAAAATTTCCAATTTTGTTCCATAGCCACCAGTGCTGAACTTAGTTTTATATTGGGCCCTATGGTAACACACCATTTTCATCATCTGCTCAGAAAGTATGGAAGCAAATTTTACTAAGCTGTATTAGAACTGTGTATGCAAGGTCCTTTATAAAGGTTGTCCATTTCTGTTGGAACCGTCATATTCGGAATACCTAACAAAAATGTGGGAACTTGAAAATAGAGCCATTTGGACAAAAACTTGCATATTTTTCCCGTTATTGTTGTATATTGCTTTTGTACACGCCATGAAGAATTTAAAAAAATTTTAGTTCGTCCGAAACGAAATAAATAGTAAAAATACAGGCCAAATACTACATGTATATAATCGATACCTTCAAAACAGGAAAATATAAATGACGTCATAGCTCTAAAACTAAGTCGGTGACTCCCTAATTTTTAACCGGGTTTTCCATCGGAAAAATCCAGTTATTAAAATGGTGAAAATGGCGGACTGGCAGGCGGGCGGGCAGGCGGCTGCCAAATGGGTACATCATTTGTCCGGAGCAAATCTCCTACAGTATTTGAGACAGGAAGTTTTTATTTTTCAGATCAATTGTACATATATCAAAGGTGTGCATGGTACTTTGATTTTGATTTTTGATAATTAATGTCAAAAATATCAGTTGTTGAACTTAGTCATTTTTACATCAAATTTTTAACAATGGGGGTACCCCCTTTGTCTGGAGCAAATCTCCTCCAGTATTTGAGACAGGAAGTTTTTACTTTGCAGACCAATTGTACATATATCATAGGTGTGCATGGTTCTTTGATTTTGATTTTTGATAATTTATGTCAAAAATATCAGTTGTTGAACTAAGTCTTTTTAGCTCACCTGACCCGAAGGGTCAGTGTGAGCTATTGCCATCACTTGGCGTCCGTCGTCCGTCCGTCCGTTAAACTTTTCACATATTCATCTTCTCCTCTGAAACCACTGAAGCAAATTCAACCAAACTTTACAGGAATGATGTATGGAAGGTCCTTTACAAAGATTGCTCATTTCGTTCCAATCCGATAAAAAACATGGCGGCCAGTGCAGAACTTAGGTTTAACTTTGGACCCTATGGGAAAATTCACATTTTCTTCTTCTGCTCTGAAACCACTGAAGCAAATGCAACCAAACTATACAGGAATGATGTACTAAAGGTCCTTTACAAAGACTGCTCATTTCATTCTGATCCGATTAAAAACATGGCTGCCAGCATGGAACTTAGGTTTAACATTGGACCCTACAGGAAAATTCACATTTTCTTCTTCTCCTCTGAAACCGCTGAAGCAAATTCAACCAAACTTTACTGGAATGATGAACTATAGGTCCTTAACAAAGATTGCTCATTTCGTTCCAATCCCAGAAAAAACATGGTGGCCAGCACGGAACATGGTTTAACATAGGACCCTATAGGAAAATCACATTTTCATCTTCTCCTCTGAAACCACTGAAGCAAATTCAACCAAACTTTACAGGAATGATGTATGGAAGGTCCTTTAAGAAGATTGCTCATTTCGTTCCAGTCTGATAAAAAACATGGCCGCCACCGCAGAACCTAGGTTTAACATTGGACCCTATGGGAAAATTAGCATTTTCTTCTGCTCTGAAACCGCTGAAGCAAATTCAACCAAACTTTATAAGAATGATGAACTGAAGGTCTTTAACAAAGATTGCTTGTTTCATTCCAATCCAATTAAAAACATTACCGTCAGTACAGAACATAGTTTATTTTGGCCCTATGGGAAATTCACATAAAAAACATGGCCACCATGCAGAACATCGAAAAACCCTGCTTCAGCATTTTGTCAGGTGAGCGATACAGGCTCAGTGTCTGAGCCTCTAGTTTATGTCAAATTATCAACAATAGGGTACCCCCTTTGTCTGGAGCAAATCACCTACAGTATTTGAGACAGGAAGTTTTTATTTTACAGATCAATTGTACATATATCAGAGGTGTGCATGGTACTTTGAATTTGATTTTTATAATTTATGTCAAAAATATCAGTTGTTGAACTTAGTCTTTTTTATGTCAAATTTTTAACAATAGGGTACCCCTTTGTCCAGAGCAAATCACCTACGTATTTGAGACAGGAAGTTTTTATAATGCAGATCATTTGTACCTGTATCAGAGATGTGCACAGTACTTTTATTTTCCTTTTTGATTAAAATCCAAGTTGCTGAACTTTCAAAAATAGGCTCCTATGTTGGAAGGTTTAATATTGAAAATTAATGAAAATTATAAGTATATTTCAGATATTCATGGTCAACCCATGTGTAAGATATACTGTCCATGTAAAAGAAAACTCGGTTTGCTCTCACATTGACAGCTTTCCTCTTGTTTCAGCTTAATTGAAAACTCATTTTACTAAAAAAGTGCAGATGGAATATAAAGATGATATCATTGGGAGTTTGAATAGTAGGATTTGTCTTTAACAGTATTGTTACATTATCTTTCCATTGTTACGTTATCTTTCCATTCCTGGGTCTTTAAATTGAGAGCCAGAAGATCTCCAGTAGATCTCAAGTGGGTGGATTGATCTAGTTACTAATCTCTCCACAGGGGCAAATGAATACCCCCAGATTCATTTTATTTGATATGTTGCTACATCTAGGTTGATGCATGCCAGTCTGACACATGTCATGTAACCTTGACCTCAAGTTCATGGTTCATTGACTTTGAACATTTCTTTAGTTTAATGCTTATTTCTCTGTAGCTACAATACCTAGAGTTATCATATTTGGTCTATTGCAACTTCTAGGTGGGTGTATGCCAGTCTGAAACATTTCACGTAGCCTTGACCTCAATTTCATTGTTCATTGACTTTGATCATTTCTCTGTAACTAGAACACTTACAGGTATCGTATTTGGTCTATTGCTACATTTAGGTGGGTGTATGCGGGTCTGACACCTGTCATGCAGCCTTGACTAATTATACTGTTAAAAGATATACATATACAGACCAGACATTTATGTGTCTACGCTTCTTAGGTATTTCTTTATATCATAATTAGAGGAACTTCATTAGTGTGTCCGGGCTTAGTCTAATCCCACTAGATAATTCTTGACCCTGTCTGTCTGTTATAGGGTCTGTAAGTCTTGTCATTTGACACCGAGAATTCACGATACAATTGAAATTTGAAAACATTTCCCTCCAAAAAATGACATTTTTGGATTATGACGTTTAATTTTATGTTTGGAATGTCATATTTTATTGAGCTAAATGCAATTTCCAGGTACAAAAACTGTACCCAGAAGTTTCAAAATTGAATAAGACTTACAGGCCCTATTCTCATGCATTCAGTTCTTCCTATGTTTGATTTCCCATGAAAATTTTACAAAAAGGAGTAAGCCCTTTTAAATTGAATGCAGTCCTGTCCATCATAGTCAAGGGGAGATAGGCTGACCTAAGAGATTTTTATATTTTTCTTTTACCAATCAGTGAATATTTAATCCCTTGCTATATTTTATGGTTTTCAGTAAAACTATAAAGTGCTAGTGCACCATTTTAGATAAAATATTTACTGTCAAGGGGAGATAATTAGAATTTAATTTGGGGTCTCAATAGTAAACACTTTTCTCCTTATATGATATGTTTAATATCAGTGAAAAGATGTTCAGTTATGAAATATTCAAAATATCAGTGATTGTTTTTATGTATACTCATATATGAATTATTTTTGTAATTTTCCAGAGATATAGAACTATTTGTTTTATTTGGATGCTGCCTTTTTCCTGACATAGATCATAGAGGAACCAATAACTCATATCAAGTAACTTCTGTAAGTCTATAAGTAAGTTCTAACATAGTTCTGTTTTTGTTCACAATTTTCTGAAAATTATTACAGGTTTTCACCTTCAGGTAGTGCCCACCATTGATTTCGAACATTTGGTCAGATATGCAGATTTCTCTGTATTTTCCCATATCATAACATGATAAGTATTAGCATATGAACACCCACTTCTCATTGTATATTCTAAACACATGTACCTTTAAGGTAGTCAGATTTCAGAAGTATTCTATATCCTCAGGTTTTATCCATTTAATCAGGGTTAATTTTTTTTGCACATGTATCATATTTTCTTGGTTTTAGGTCACTTTGAAATGCATAAAAGAGACAATGTATAAAATTTAACCAATTTTCAATTATAATTTCATATATTTTAAGGCATATAAACAGGTAATGGAATTTGAAGGAAAACTCTAGGAGAACTGTTTTCCTCTAAAATTTTGATGTCTTATATCTCAAAAATTTTTACATGGATTTTCAAAATGTTTTGCTCATGTTGCTCTATTTGAAAAGCTCTTCAAAACAAAAGGTAGGTATTTTAATTCTAATCACAAAATTTCTGACACTTGTTCTCCCTTAAGGAATTATGGACAAAATTTAAATAAATTTATAATACTGTATTCAATCCATTAAGCGCCCAGGGAACTTAGAAAATCCAAAAAACGGGGGCTCTTTATAGAATTGGCAAAACAGGAATTTATGCATGTCCACTACTGTCATTGTTATTAAGTCTCCCAAACGAAGTTTGTGGAGACTTATTGTTTTTACTCTTTTAGTTCTATAATGCGTCTTCATCTCAGGTTGTTAAAATCGTGGTGAAACAAGAAAGTTATAGTAATCAATCACGCAAATTGGCATAAATAAATAGATATTGTTACTCAGGAGTTGTGGGAGGTGTGTAAACATTCTGTCTCTTAAAATTACAGTGATAAGATACCTGCTCAAAACTCGTACATTGGCAAATAAACATAAGTAAATTTTGGGATTTTTTAGGGGGCACTTGTGCATTTTATACCCCCACTCGTGAGTGGGTGGTATATTGGAATACCCTTGTCCGTCCGTCCGTCCTTCCGTCCTTCCGTCCATCCGTCCTTCCGTCCGTCCGTCCGAGGTTTATCGCATTTTTCTCAGCTACTGCTGGTCGGATTTCTTTCAAATTTGGTATTTGACCTTATATTTAGGGGGAAAATGTTGTCTGCCATTTTGATCACCTTATGATATCAACTTCCTGTTTTGCGGACTTAGCCATTTTTCCCTTTATTGAACATAGTAAAAATTTTCGTCGCACTTTTCTCAGCTACTGCTGGGCCGATTTATTTCAAATTTGGTATATATTTAGTGGGAATGTGTCGTCTCCCATTTTGGTCGCCTTATGATATTTACTTCCTGTTCAGCGGGACTAAGCCATTTTTTTTCCTTTTTAATTTTCAAAACAAAACGAGTGGGGGTATACCTAGCACGACAACGCGTGCAACCTCATGTTGACTATGAAATGCGGTGAGGGGGGCTTATTGGAACAGGAGCTCTTATAAGGTTGAATACAGTACTCGTTTACTTTATTTAAGACTTACAAATTTTTATGCAAAGCCAATGAAGACCTAGAAAATTGACATTTCCCACCAATTTTTAGCTCACCTGGCCTAAAAGGCCATGTGACCTTTTGCCATCACTTGGCATCCGTAGTCTGTCCATCCATCCATCGTCCGTCCACAAACTTTTACATTTTGACTATCTCCTCAGAAACCACTGGACGAATTGAAACCAAATTTACAGGAATGATGTATGGAAGATCCTCTACCTAGTTTGCAGAAATTTTTCCGATCGGCCAAAAAACATGGGCCGCTAGCGCTGAACTTAGGTTTTACATTGGACCCTATGGGAAAAGCATATATTTGCTATCTCCTGTGAAGCTACAGAAGCAATGGAACCAAACTTTACAGGAATGATGTATGTAGATTTCCGAAATTTTTTCCAATCCTCAAAAAACATGAATGACAGAGCTGAACTTAGGTTTAACATTGGACCCTATGGGGAAAAGCAAATAATTGCTATCTCCTCTTAAGCTACAAAAGCAAATTGAACTAAACTTTACAGGAATGATGTATGGAAGGCCCTTTATAATGATTGCCAAAATTTTTCTGATCTGCTGAAAAACATGGCTGCCAGAGCAGAACTTGGTTTAACATAAGACCCTATGGAAAAAGCATAAATTTGCTATCTCCTCTGAAGCTACAGAAGCAAATTGAACCAAACTTTACAGGAATGATGTATGGCAGGCCCTTTATGATCATTGCCAAAATTTTTCTGATCCGCTGAAAAACTTGGATGCCAGCGAATAACATAGTTTAACATGGGACCCTTCAGAAAAAGCATATATTTGCTATCTCCTCTAAAGCTACAGAAGCAAATTGATCCAAACTTTACAGGAATGATGTATGGAAGGTCCTTCACTAGATTGCTGAAAAATTTCGGATCTGCCAAAAAACATGGCCGACAGCGCTGAACTTAGGTTTAACATTTGACCCTATGGGAAAAAGCATATATTTGCTATCTCCCCTGAAGCTACAAAAGCAAATTTAACCAAACTTTACAGGAATGATGTATGGAAGGTCCTTTATTAAGATTGCTGAAAATTTTCTGATTTATTGAACAATTTGACCGCCAGCATGAAACATAGTTTAACATTGGACCCTATGGGAAAATCATGTTTTCATCTTCACCTCTGATGCCACTGAAGCAAATTCAACCAAACTTTATAGGAATGATGTACTGAAGGTACTTTACAAAAATTGCTCATTTCATTTCGATTTGACAGGAAACGTGGAATCCAATGCAAAACATAGATTAACATTGGAGCCCGGTATGAGATAACAACCCATTTCATCATTTTCTCTGAAACTAATCAAGCAAATTTAACTTAATGTATAGAGGGTACTTTGCAAAAATTATTCATTTCAATAGGATCAGACAAAAGACACGGGTGCTAATGGAGAACATAGCTAATCATTTGACCCCATTGGTAAAAAACATCTGTTTTGGTCATGCATGGCACAGAATCTATTTGTCAGTTGAGTGATACAGGCTCAGTCTCTGAGCCTCTAGTTTTTTTATTGCTTGTATCTCAGAATGAAGTGCAAAAACTTATTATTTTTTTCTTGTTTATTGGCTACCCTACATTAAGTCCTGCTAATTCAGAACACTTTTATTAAATTCTCATTACTTTCATTACCTTAAGGCAATGGGAACATGAAGTTTTACCCTTTTCTATAAATATTTAAGGTCAGAAACAATCACAGAAACAAAGCAAAATTTTCTATTGAAGGAAAGATTATGTCACACAACTTAACTTTGAAGCTCAATTAATCTATTCTGTATTATTTTGTTATATTATTTGTGCGCTATGCTTGGTCCATTTAAGGTCACATGATATTCTATGAATATAGTGTAAACATGGTATTTCCATAAATAGTACATGACGTTAACAAAATATTTGATATGCTATCAAATCAAATATTACATGCCAATTAAAAAAAAGAATAATGTCATAAAATAATAGAACAATAATATCATGTCAAGTTCTGTCAATACATGGATGGGCGCAGGACTTTTCCTAAAAAAATGAAAATTCTTGAATGAACGATTCTGAAAAACTTGATAAACTTGATATCCCTTTTCTAAAAATTTATTTAACAGGTAAACTTTCAAAATAATGCTTTGTTTCATTCCTTTCTTGTTCAATATAGTGGTCTTGTAGTTAGAAATCTACCTGTATTTGGGTTTTATTGGCATGTTCATTACACAGATAAAGAAATGTAAAGTATGGGTCCCCTAAAACTGGTTGAACCATACATTTGGCTTTTGCTAGTGTCTGTACCAAGTCCAACTGTCCCGACTTGTAATCGTTGCTTACGACTGTGTTATTTTATTTTATATATTTTATTTTTTTTTGTATCACATTTGTGTTTTTTATTGTGGAGTTATAGGGATTTTGTCCCATGTACATTTACTTCAAATCCCTTTATTTGTTCCAATGTGAATTGTGACTTGTGCTTGAAATTTTATAGTAGTAATTTATTGTAGATATTTCCTGTTCTTTTTCCTATTTCAAGTAACTGAATAGGTCAGCCTTTGCTTGCTGTAATGTGTTAGACAAGTTTTGTCGTAGATATAATAGCAGATGCTCAGAATAATGAAACTTGCATGAAGATTAAGTGGGATATACTTATCACAACAATGCTTGCAATTTCATGTTTATTTTGTTAACATTTCTTTTTCAGAAATATGAACTTGGATTTAATGAAAAATATTATTTTAGCTACAGACTTAGCACATCATTTAAAAATACTTGAGAATATTGAAGCTATGGCAAAAGGTAATTCAATAATTTTACTGATGGTTTATATGAAACAATGATAAATAGGATGTTTGATAATTGGAAAGTACACAACGTCGAGCTGAATATTATCAAATCTTTGTTTTGATCCTTGATGTTTAGAAACTAACTTTCTCTAATTTCTATCCAGTTTTCATATTTCTTGAACGGTCTGGAAACAGTTGTTTTTCTAGCTTCGTGAAATTTCCCGCCAAATTTATTATACCCCCGCTTTGTAAAAGCGGAGGGTATATAGTGATGGTGGTGTCCGTCCGTCTGTCCGTCCGTCCGTCCGTCCGTCATTCCGTCCGTCCGTAACACTTTTACTGTCAAAGTTTTCTCGGCTTCTACAGGTGGGAATGATTTGATATTTAGCAGTAGGCTTCCAAATGATGAGTTGTACAGTGTCAGATATTTTCATGTTTGTGGCGCTACTACTTCCTGTTTGCCGATGCATTAATACTTAGTTTCATATACCACTACTAATGAAAATTTTTCGTCAAAGTTTTCTCTTCTTCCAAAAGTGGAAATGATTTCATATTTGGTCTGGAGCTTCATGATGATGAGTTGTACCGTGTAAGCTATTTTCAGTTTTGTTGCGCTACTGCTTCCTGTTTACCGATACATTGGTATGTTGATACTTAGCCTAAATTAAGTTTTTTGAATAACATTAAAAGACGCAGTTGACTTTAAAGATCAGCCTTTTATTTAAACTTCTTATTATATTGGGCATGTGGGGGTATTCATTTGTGGCCCAGTGGACCACAGTACCTCTAGTTCGGAATACAATCCTTGGTGTTTTTCGTCTAGTCATTAGAGAAACAGATTCCACAACTTAAACACGTTAATTTTAAAATTTCACACGTCTTGTTAAATTAATTTTCAAATGTTTAAAAGCTTGCAAGCCTCACTTTCAAACATCTGCAAAATTTATTTTACTCGATGTTTGAAATTTCATAATCAACTAGTTCTCGTTATGGAAACTATATGTATATGGTCTTCTTAAACTAAAAGATAAATAAATACAATATTTTATTCAAGAGAATTGCTAACATATGACTAAATTGTATATAATACATAGATGTCAATAACTAAATTTCTTTGCACCCATCAAAGGATGGACCCTTCCATCCAGCTGTACATTTATTAACTTTTTGGTTTCCAGATTTTTTTTCTGTAACAGCTTGACATATTGATTTGATATTTGGTATATGAGTATATCTAGTTGATATACAGATCACTTTTAAATTTGGATCTTATCGATTGATTTTGTACAGAGTTATGGGCCTTTGACTTAGCGAAATTTTAAAAAATATAGTTTTCTGGAGTTTTTTCTGTAATCGCTCGACATATTGATTTGATATTTGCTGTATGAACGTATCTTGGTGAAAAAAGATGCTCTGGTCAGTTGATTTTATACAGAGTTACGGGCCTTGGACTTAATATATAGGTTTCGAGAGTTTTTTTCTGTAATTGCTTGTATTGATCTGATATTTGGTAAAGTGTATCAAGGTGAGATACAGATCAATTTAGAATTAGGTTCTGATCATTTGATTTTGTACACAGTTACAGCCCTTGTACTAAGTAAATTTTTTTTAAAGCATCAGTTTCTCCACCTTTTCTTTACAATGTGTGAATGGGTTGATTTGATATATGGTATATGACTATATGTTTATAAATTACTGATTAAGGATGGTCACTCCTAAAGTTTATTATATCAAGGATTTACAATTATTATTTTTATTTGCAAGAATATAGATCTTATATCATTTTAAGCAAAAAATATTGATAGGTCAGTGTTGTCGTTTTGAGATTTGAATGCCTGAAATTTTTGCAGGAAACAAAACTTCTATAGACTTTTCATTCACTTTGCATTAAGGTTATCAACCTTTGAAATTCAATGGAGGAATATCAAGAATTTCATCAAAATTTGTCAGAATTCCATTGTGTACTGTCATATTTTGAAAAGAAAGTGGGAGTCAGTGTGCAAAATTTTCTTTATGCATCATAATGGATAAAATAAGAGGACAGTTTCTTAAACCTGAGAAGTGACCATTCTTAAGTTTAAATTTTGGTCCTGTTGATCATTTTTATACGACCGCAAAAATTTTTGCGGTCGTATATTGATATGGTGCTGTCGGCGTCGTCATCATTGTCGTCGTCGTCTGTAGACACTTTAGTTTTTGGTCAATAACTTTAGTTCCAGTAGATCAATCCTTATGAAATTTTAACATAATGTTCTTTGGTACAAAAGGAAGGCTTGGCTTAGTTTTGGTCATTGTGGCCCCACCCGTTTTTAAAAAAGGGGCCAAAAAGGGTTAAATTGGGTGTTTTCGCATGTTTGTTTGTAGAATCTTCGTTATTAATCGGATTTTGATGGGGTTTCTTTCAGTGTGCTCCTGAGGAAATTTCCAATCTGGAGCATGCCAACGGATTTCCCGTAGCATGTACCGCTCACGAGATAAATGGGCCCAACAGGGGCAAATCTCCAAAAAAATAAAATTTTTATTTTAAGTCCGATTTTGATGCAGTTTTTTTTTAATGGATTCCTTGTGAAAAATTAATATGGCCCTCAGCTATTAGATTTTTGATTACCTGTTTCCTTTCCCAGCTATGAGGGGCCAAACAGGGCCAAAATTGCGAATTTGCAGATTATGTAGAATTTTTATTTTTCATCAGATTTCGATGGGATTTTTTTCTTTGGATTCCTCTTGATCTAAGCTTTCAGTAATATGCCAACGGATTTTGTGTAGGTCTTACCGTTTCCGGGCTACAAGGGGTAAAAGGGGCCAAAAATGCAATTTATCTAAATATGTCAAATCTGTATTTTTCATCAGATTTCAAGCTTCTTTTTGTGTCCATCTAATTATTTGTCAAGCTCTTTACTGTGTCCACTTTCACTTTAAACTACTTTTGTTGAAATTTCAGTGGTCGACATGCTGTGGTCATATCATGCTGCGCTCGGCGTAGCCCTTTATTGTGATGAGTTATGGCCCTTGTACTTAATATTTTTTTATGAAAAATTTATTTTTTGCACCTTTTCTATGCATTTAAACTTTGCATATTGATTTGATATTTGTTGAATGGTTACATGTGGTAAGGAACATATTCTGTTTGATATTTTTCAATCAAATTTCATTATGGTCCAACAATGCCATACAGTTCAAGTTGACTCTGGATAAGCGTATGATGCGCTCTTGGTGCAGCAGTTTATTAAATAATTGTTATAGCTGTGACATTTCACTGTATGATCCAAATAAAATGGTAAAAGCAGTATTCCTTTTCTATGTTTCATAACTTGTAGATTTTGATAGTCTCATTTTAGCTCACCTGACCTCATCCTCATTATCTCAAAAATACTGAAGGTACTGAAAATTTAGTTTTGCGTATGGTAAATTTGATAACTCGTGTTATCTTGTCAGTGCAGATAAAAACAAAACATTTGAAAGCCCATAATCCAAAATATGTGTAAAATCTGATAGGAAGCAAATAACTAATAGGATCAAAAAGAAAAGCCAAAATCAGTTAAGGACATAACTATGCACAAGGAAGATATTCCTTAGTTTTGATAAAATGTTTCTTAAATTTACAAATCTGAAGTAAATCCGAAAAAAATTGGTTTGCAGGCCAACACCAAAGTACAGACTACTGGGTTAGTGAATACTTGTGGAGACTTACAGTCCCTCAACAGAAAAATCAGGCAAACTTAATATGAATAATGTATGAACTGAACCCTTGTTCTATCATCGGTTGTCCAGTGTCATTTCTACTTTTAAAATATGAAAGGAGGCAGAATTTAAAATGATATGTGTATAGCTCTTTCTTGTTTTCTTTTTCTTTTATTACATTTTATTATTTGAAGTAAGGTATGAGAAATCCAATTTGAAACACAGAAAATTGTTATTATGTCTTCTTTTTGTCAGATTCTACCAAACTATATACTCAAATAAGCTTCTTTGTAATCCAAACCAAATTGTAAATTGCTTTTGTTATGGCTAATTCAGTTCACATTATAAAAACTTTAAAATAGGTTTTATTGTCGATCCTTTCAAAAAAAAAATAGCGAGACTTAAGTATGGTAATTCTGGCAGTGGTGGCATCCAAAATTGTTTTAAGTTTTTTCTTGTGTCCTTTTCACACCAACAACTCATGGTAGCTAAGGCCATGAAAAAAAAATTATTGGTTCACAGGCCCTCCCTCATCTAGTTAGAGGCTTGAAAAAAGCCCCTCATTGACTCTATTTTTTGCCATTTCAATAAAATAAAAATAAAAAATCACCTCCCTCACCACATTTTGGTGATTTTTACCTGCGTCACCAACGGTGACCGCAGGTCTAGGAGCCGCTCGACTCCGTCAGTCCGTCCGTCCGTCACGCTTTGGGGGTACCAAGTTTGTGTAATCTGAAACTCCGACACCTTTAACCCGATACTTTTGAAACTTTGCACAGTTGTTCTGGACACATTGAAGATGTGCACCTCCCCTTTTGGTGAGATTTGGAAAAAAATTGTGGAATTAATCCATTGTTGAACTTAGTAATTTTTTCATCAAATTTTAACATTACGGTACTGAGTATGTGTAATCTGAAACTCTGACACCTTATATCTGATGCTTTTGAAACTTTGCACAGTTTTTCTGAACATATTAAAGATGTGCACCTCCCCTTTTGGTGAGATTTGGAAAAAAATTTTGGAATTTATCCATTGTTGAACTTAGTCATTTTTTCATCAAATTTTAACAT
>MJUU01008310.1:52306-65729 GCA_002080025.1 Modiolus philippinarum
TTACAATGTAAAAAGCTGCCTCATCTATTTTTTAGCAAATAAAAAGATAAAAAAAAATCACCTCCCTCCCTCATCAGTTTTAATGAAAAATGGCCTGAGAACCAATAAATTAATTTTGTATGGCCTAATTGATATATGGTATGCAGTTACATTAACATCAGTACAGATAAGTTATGATTGCATTTTATATCTATGTCCCTGCAGTCATGTGCTCTGACATGCAGTTGTGTCTTGAGTACATTATCATGCATGAGATGATGACCTTGACCCCTCAGTCATGCATGATCCACCACATCCACATTTTAGCAAGAAGGGGCACACAGTTTAAGACTTAGAGTTCTTTATAATGGCTGCTGGAGTTCTTTATAATGGCTGCTGCTGTAGATCAATGTACAGATTTGAGCGATGCATGGGGTAAGCCAGACATATTGTGTGTCTACAGTTTATGCTATGAAGCAGATTAAATGATAGAAATGAGAAATTTGTGGTCTTCTTTAATTATGTTGCATAATTTTCCTCTTTCTTGACAATTAAAATGAATAAAGACTCTTTGATAAATGCAAATTCAAAACTGAAGGGATATTTTGAAATGATGTTTACTTGAATATTGCATTGTCTTTGGCCTAAGATATATATTGCATTAGTATTATGTATCTAGTTACATTGGTTTTATATAGAAGAAAATGCAGTGTTGCACTAAACCATTAAAAGGGTAATTTAAGAATATTTCTGAAATTTTGAATCTTGTTGTGTTTTTTTTTACTTTTTTCCCACAAGAAAGAGACATAAAATGTATCCTCATTGAAAGATAAAACATTATTATTTCATGTTATATTGATAATTCACCATTTCTTATTTCAAGTATACTTTTGATGTAAATTTTATCATATATCATTTATTTTGTAGGCTTTAATCTACAAAAAATTTTCTCCCAAGGAAATTTAGAAAAGTCCCTAGGTAGGACACCACAAGAAATGATGGGCAGAGATAAGGCTAAGATACCAGATTTACAAATAGGCTTTCTGGACCTTATAGCAAAGGTAATTAGATATATATTACTATTTGCAGTATAAGAATTTACTGCAATTTATACTGCTCTGCAAACAAATGTTTGGGGATATATAGGAATCACCCTGTCTTTTGTTCTGTCTGTCTGTACTTTGTCAATGCATGTTCTGCTGAATGTATCTTTTGATTTTAATAAAATGTTGCACAGTTGTAGTATATACATGTTTATCATCCTTCCCCATGGGTATATCAGCCTGCAGAGCCTTACGAAATGCCATATCCAATTGACCCGGATATATCAGAGGTTGACCTTGATATATCAAGCGATTCTCCCAATGTTTCAAAACCAAAAACTTTTGTTCAAGTTTTCACACGAAATCAAACAGATAGAAATAAACATCTATTGTATTTTCACTTTCCAATTAAGTATTCAAAACAGAGTCCATGATTACACAAATAGATCAACTAGGTGTCAGAAAAATTGTAGAAACTGGGTCATTGATATATCCTGCAGAACTTTGACGTTTTTACATTATGACGTTATAAAAGCTCCAAGGAACAATAGAATATTATAACAACCAAAGGATGCTGCAACATTCAAAATCTACATTTTTTTGAGAAGATGGGTCAAAATATTCACCTACTTACAAAACCTTTGCCGATAAAATGTTTATACCAAGTTACTCCCCCCCCCCCTACATAACAAGTTTTTGAAGCTGAAAATTGCTAAAAAGGCGAGAATGAAATGTATGTCAAATTTTCCTGTGCATCTTTGGGAGAATTTGAAACCCACTTCAATAAATACACATCTAAAATGCAAAATAAAGGATGATAAACAAGTTATCGGTCTTTTGACAGCTGATGTAATGTAAAATATCATCCAGCTCGTCAGAATATGAAGCTTGGAGCTCATTCACTACGCTCACTCTCCCCTGTGCTTCATATTCTGGCTCATGGGCTGATATTTTACGATACATAGCTGTCAAGAGCACGATATCATATACATATGCTGGATGTGCATTAAGTTATATAGTTTCTGTTCAATATTTAGAAGGGGAGAGGGGTGCATTGGTTATCCTAAAGTGCCACAGTGCCTTTGCCACAGTAATCAGTAAATGTACTTCTAAATGGTGTGACAAGTGGATTGTTGTGTCGCCTGCGTTCACGCATTGGCGACATATAGGGATCACTATCCATCGTCGGAGTCACAAAAATTTCTTTATGGGGACCTATACCGTTTAATAGAGTTTTGTATCTATTGAATGCCCACTTCCTGTTTGATGGAACTTAAAATTTGTTTCACTTCTTGAAAATTTCTATCACATTTTTTTTCAGGAACCACATATCCAAGCCTTCTGTAATTTGTCATTTAGTATCAATATGGGGACCTATATCGTTTATGAGAGTTTTGGATCTTTCGAATGCCAACTTCCTGTTTGACGGAACTTAAAACATCCTCTCCTCTGAAATTTCTCCTCTGAAACAACTGGGCCAATTGGAACCTGACTTGGCCTTAATTGTCCTTGGGTGGTCCCTTACAAAAAGATGTTGTTAGGTCAGGGCGATATCCAAGATGGCCGCCAGCAGGAAACATAGTTTAAACATTTGACCCTTTGGGAAAACTCATTCAAAGATCTTTTTCTCTGAAACTCCTGAGCCAATTGGCACCAAAAAAACTTGGCTACAACAGTCCTTGGGTGGTCCCTTACAAAAATGTGTTTTTCAGGTTCGTGCGATATCCAAAATGGCTTCCAGCAGGAAACATAGTTTTAACATTGCACCCTTTAGGAAAACACATTCAAAGATCTCCTTCTCCGAAACTGCTCAGCAAATTGGTTCCAAGCTTTGCCACTATAGTTCTTGGGTGGCCCATAACAAAAAAGGGGTGTTTTTAAGGTTCACGCTATATCCAACATGGCCGCGAGCCAGGAACATATTTTTAAAATTGGACCCTATTGGAAAACACATTCAAAGATCTTCTCCTCTGAAACTACTGCGCCAATTGGAACCAAATGTGGCCACAATAGCCCTTGGGTGGTCCCTTTTGAAAAGGAGGTTTTTCAAGTCTGAGCTATATATGCAGGATGGCTACTAATGGCTACTACAGTTTAAACATTGGACTCTTTGTGATAAAATGTTCAAAGATCTCCTCCTTTGAAACTACTGAGCCAATTACAACCAAATTTGACCCAAGCTCTTTGGTCTTTGGTGATCCCCTGCAAAATAGGTGTTTTTTTTTTCATGTTCCCACTATATTCAACATTGGACGTCAGCAGAGAACTTAGTTTTAACATGGGACCCTATGGGAAAACACATTTAAAGGTCTTCTCCTTTGAAACTGCTGAGCCAATTAGAACAAAACTTGGCCACAATAGTCCATTTGGTGGTCCCCTGCAATGTGTTTTTCAGGTCTGCACTATATCCAACATGGCAGCCATTTGGGAACTTAGTTTTTACATTAAACCCTATGGGAAAACACATTCAAAGATCTTCTTCTCTGAAACTACTGAGCCAATTGGAAATAAACTTGGTCAAAATGGTCTCTATGTGGACCCATAAATGCCAAGTTTTGAAAATCTCCTTGGGGGTTATATGTGCGACCTTCCTTTATAGGCGTGTGAGATGTCGGTATGTTTTGTGCCAATTTTTTTCTCTCGTTTTGTCCAATACTTGATGCTCTTTTTTATCAAATACAGATATTTTGGGCTTATAGAAGACTTAAATCTTTATTTAGGGAGGCAAGAAATTCCTCTTTTAATATGTTTTGGTCATTTCTGCTTGTTCTTAAATGTTTTTTTCAAATAAATCAGTTGTGAACTGTTTTTTTTGTCTCGCCAGCAACGAAGTCGCTGAAAGCGAGACATAGGTATTACTTTCAGGCGGCAGCGGCAGCGACGGCGGCGTAAACTGTACTAAAACCTTAATAACTTTTAAAGTATTTCACTTATAAACAAGATTTTATGTCCACAGGTAGCTGATGGTTAGAGCTTTCCAGCATCACATGTTTCAGATGACCTTGACCTTGTCTTCATGGTTCAATGACTCCATAAAAATTGCGACATAGTTTCTCATTCAAGTCATTTTCTGAGGATTTGTAATGCATATATCCATTATATATAGTGTATTGATGTATCTTAGTGGGTACATGCCAGTCTGCCACTTGTCAAGTGACATCGACCTCATTTGCAAATTTTGTAAATATTGCGACATAGTTTTACATTCAAGACAATTTCTAAGCCATTGTAATGTTTAGAGATACCATATTTGGTGTAATGCTTCATCTTATTGAGTACATGCCAGTCTGACACCTGTCATGTAACCTTGACCTCAATTCCATGGTTCAGTGACTTTGTAAATTTTTTACATTCATGTCCTTTTCTCAGCAATTAAAGAACCTAGACTCTCCATATCAGGTTTATTGTTACATATTAATGGGTAAATGTCAGTCTGACACCTGTCAAGTTACATTGACCTCAATTTCATGGTCCAGTGACTTTGTTAATTTTTTACATGTATGTCCATTTCTCAGCAATGAAAGAATCTAGACTCTCAAGATTAGGTTTATTGTTACTTATTAATGGATCAGTGCCTATCTGACACCTGTCAAGTAACCTTGACCTTAATTTCATGGTCCAGTGACTTTGTTATTTTTTTTTTTCATTTATGTCCATTTCTCATCAATGTAAGAACCTAGACTCTCTATGTTAGATTTATTGTTACATATTAATGGGTAAATACCAGTTTGACCCCTGTCAGGTTACCTTGACCATAATTTCATGGACGAGTGACTTTGTCAATTATTTACATTCATGTCCTTGACTTAGCAATAGTAACACCTATACTCTTCATATGAAGTTTATTGTTACATCTTAGTAGGTACATGCCAGTCTGTCACCTGTCAAGTTACCTTGACCTTAATTTCATGGTACACTGATTGTGTTATTATGTTCCCCCCTCTTAAGGGGGAGACATATTGTTTTTATCTTTTCCGTCTGTCGTCCGTCAGTCCGTCCGTCACAAAGTTTGTGGACCCAAATTCTCCTACATCTTTCATCGGATTTTAACCAAACTTCACACGATTGTTGACCATCATGCCTATAGTTGTGCATGTCGTCTGGCCAGATTGATTGGCTAATTTTTGCTGGAGTTATGCCCCTTTTTGACTTAGAATTTTGCAAAATTAAGTTTGTGGACGCCAATTCTCCTACATCTTTGATCCGATTTCAACCAAACTTCACAGGATTGTTGACCATCATGCATAGTTGTGCATATCGTCTCACTGGATTGATGGGCTAATTTTTGCTGGAGTTATGCCCCTTTTTGACTTAGAATTTTGTGAAATTTAGTTTGTGGACACCAATTCTTCTACATTTTTGATCCGATTTCAACCAAACTTCTCAGGATTGTTGACCATCATGCCTAGTTGTGCATATCGTCTCGCCAGATTGATCGACTAATTTTTGCTGGAGTTATGCTCCTTTTTTACTTAGAATTTTGTGAAATTTAGTTTGTGGACGCCAATTCTCCTACATCTTTGATGCGATATCAACCAAACTTCACAGGATTGTTGCCCATCATGCGTAGTTGTGCATATCATCTCGCTGGATTGATCAGCTAATTTTTGCTGGAGTTATGCCCCTTTTTGACTTAGAATTTTTTGAAATTTAGTTTGTGGACGCCAATTCTCCTACATCTTTGATCCGATTTTAACCAAACTTCACAGGATTGTTGACCATCATGCGTAGTTGTGCATATCATCTCGCCAGATTGATGGGCCATTTTTTTAGGGGAGAGTTATGCCCCTTTTTGACTTAGAATTTTGCTGAATTATAAAGTTTGTGAATCTAATTCTCCGACATCTTTCAGAGGATTTCAACTTAACTTCACAGGATTGTTGACCATCATGCTTTAGTTGTGCATTTTGTCTAGCTGGAATGAATGGCCACCTGGTGGCAACATAAACTTACTTGTGTTTTATCACTAAAAGAACATTAAGTACTGGGATGGGGGGGGGAGACATTAGTTTTTGTATTAAAAACACACTTCTAGTTGTTTTTTTTTTGTTTTTTGTTTTTGCATTCATGTGAATTTCTCAGCAATTGTGACATCTATGGTCTCCATTATAGGTTTATTGTTTCATCTTGGTGAGTAAATGTTAGTCTATGTTGAAAAACCTGACCTCAGTTGATGGTCTAGTGACTGTTTTTTTTACATCCACAGGGTTTATTCGGTACATGTCAGTCTGCCATATGTCATGTAACCTTGACCTTAATTTTATGATTTATTACTATTGCAAATTTTTACATTCATGCTCGTCTTTAACAATTGTAGCAACAATACTTTAACATATGGTCAGTTGTTAATTTTAAAAGGATGATGTCAGCTTAACATTTTGCATGTTACCTTGACTTCAATGATGTGGTTCAATTACTTAAATAATTTTGTTAAATTCGTCAGATATTTAAAGTAGAATTATGCAATAATTTTCATGACCTTCTGTATAAGGTTCATCATGTGTAGACAACAATGTTTATATTTTTTATATATATATTTTTGTTGTGGTTTTTTTTTTTTTTTTTTTTTTTGAAGATTTGGTGTTTTATGTTCTATGTTCTGTTAAATTTTTACTTTGTTTTAACTGTTAAAAGGAACAAAAAGCAGTGCTTGCTGTTCATCATTATGTTGCTGTTATCATTGATTTGAATTTACAGGTGACTATTTTGGAGAAAATTAACGATTGTAAGCCTGTTAATGAAACTTTGTCTCTCCTTTATTATTTGTCTGATGTACATTTACTGCATTTTTCCTTTTATGCCTTTCTTCTATAGATAAAGCAAGCATTCCATTTTAAAATATTTTTTGCCATTTCTGATTCATTCAAAAGAGTGCTGTTCAGGGATTTTGAGTGACCTTACGTGCATGACAGTATCAATTGGTTTGTTAACATCGTTAAGGCTACTGTGTTCAACCATGCAAACTCTGCAGAACGGACAAAATGTCTTGCAATGACCTAGCCATCCACGGAAAAGTGTGCTACTTGCAGTGCCAGAAGCTCTTTCTACATACGGGATTGTGGACCTTGATTCATAACTCAAGAACTGTTCACTATGATTGCTGGTGGTCCGTCCATTTACATAACTTTATTTATGTTACTGAAGCCTGAAAATCAACAAAAAAATCAACCAAACTTTTCATACTTACAATTGTTTAAATGCCTGCTGCAATCAGCTGTTTATCATTCGAATACTGCATGATTGTTGTAAACCCGATTTTGATTGGCTAATATCGAGAATCTGGTAAACTCCCTTTTGAGTATCTGGATTATCTCCTTTTCAACAGCCAAAATGTGTAAACAACCTTTTTTTCGTGTGAATTTATTCTAAATCCTGTTTTTACCTGAATTTGAGTTTCATGAAAAAGAAATCGTCTAAGAACATTAAAATCATCAAAATCATGCCTAAAATTGTCAAAGTTGGCAGGTATGTGGACCCCTGAAAAGAAAAATGTTTTTTTTCAGGTCCCCACATTATCCATGTTGGCTGAGGGCAGGGAACCTAGTTTAACATTGGATCCCTTGGGAAACAATAACAGAGGTCTTCTTCCCTTAAACTAATTGGGTATGTTGAAACTATAGTTTAATATATATATATGGGCTCTTTAACATAAAATGTTTATGAAAGACCAGGTGAGCGATACAGGCTTTTGAGAGCCTCTTGTTTATTGATACAAGCACAAATTTCAGATAATTGTATGTATAAATAATATTATATATCTGAAAAATAATAAAAGGTAATGCCTTTTTTCTGGCATAAGCACTAATTTGATCTGTAGATTAACAGAATTTAATTGTTTTTTTTTTCAGAGTCCTTGAAGAATTATTTGTAGAGGCACATATTTCGCATAAGACAGTACAAGATAACCATAAACATTGGATGAAAATTTGTGCCCTGATAAAACGGGGAAGTGGGGGAAGTTTTGAACAAATGGAGTTACGATCAGATTTTAGCACTAGTGGAAGAAGCTAATTAAGATAAAAATTTTCAGCAGAATGGTCATTGATAACATGGATAACAAATTTCATTTATTTATAGCATGTTCAAGCCATACATTTTATACTGAGGTCTTATTGTAATAAATACAATCAGTGATATTTCAGATTTTTGTGATTATTGTAATGCAGTGTCCTGTGATTATGTTCAATTGTTATTGTTTGTTCTGCTGGCTATATGACCTGTTTTTGTTTATGGTGAGAAATTTTCAACAAAGAACAAAAAGAAACGATTCATGTTAATGTGCTTTGGGGTCTAAAAACTCAGAATTTCTGGTACACTTTGTTATAAGAGCACATAATAATAAAAAAAAATTTGGGGGTCACTGGCCATGTAACTGAAATCTGTCATGTACAAATCAACTATTTTTGTTAAAATGATAGGGAAAATTAGAATATTTTAACCAAATTTGATTAATTCAGGTTATATCGGATAGAATTTTTTAAAATATGGTGAATTATTAGCTAATAAACATGCCTTGATTTGCATGAAAAAATATTTGGGGTCAACAAAATTGTTTTTAAATAAATGGTAAAAAAAAACTTTTTTTTCTATTACTTCTATACAAATTATCTCCCCTTAACATAACATGCATTTGCTGAAAAGGTTCAATATTCTGCAGGGCTACCCAATAAAAGTGGCATATTTATCAATTCTGGACTTTTTACGAAGTCAATATGTTATATGTGGACCTGTTAGGTTCATATTGACTGAGGACGAAGTCCGAGGTCAATATATTCCTAACAGATCCATATTTAACATATTGACAGAGTAAAAAGTCCATCATTTTTATATTACATATATAGTTTTATAGTATCTCATTACATTTTTGTGAAGAAAATTTTGTCAAAACATTGGAATTTAACTAGGAATAGAACCTTTATTTGAAGGCTGGTGTGAATCTGCTATAATCTAGAATGGGTCACATGAATGCTCATAGGATAATTAAATGCCGACATTTCTCTTATATTTGCAAATTAAAAAACAAACAAGTAAGCCTTTTTATTAGCGTGTTTACATGAAGTGTGAGATAAAAAAAAAACGTTTGACAATTGTTAAATTTATTTTTCATTTATTTCAGTAGTTGCTCTGTAAAAAACATTATAATATCCCTTTTTATTTCCCTGGCTGAAGCTCCTATTAATGTGTAAAGTGTTTTCCAATATTTATTAAAATATTTTATCACAAGACCCTTCTTATTGAAAAACTATGTTTTGTTTTTGGGTCATTTAAACCTGGATATGGGATGTTGTCTCCTTGACATTTACCCCATTTCCTTTCTTTTTCATATATAGTCTGAAAGTCAAACCAGACATGCAGCATTAATAAAACTAAAAACAGAAACATAGCGTCAATGCGTCAATATACCTAAAATTAGAAACAACGCTGAAATATACTGAATATTCTTACAATCACATGAGCGTATTAGCCAATGAAATTACTAGGAAATTATACCATATGTAATATTTGATCATATTTAACTACAGTCTTGGGTCAAAAGTATTCAGAATTTTGGTGTTGAAGTTTGCTCATTGTCATGATGTAGTAAATATAACTTGAAATTTCTGACGTCATAATTTGCTATAATTGTGAAGTAAATTTTGACTTCGAAATTTTATACTTGTGTTTATATCGTGACAATTAGAAAATAACAACACCAAAAATTATATGAAAATTATAGGAAGAAATTGAATGTCAAGCTCTTTTTAATGGTGTAATTTTTATGAAAATCGGACAAAATATAAGCTCTACAGAATTTTTTATACCCCACACAACGAAGTTGCGGAGGGTATATAGTTTTTGACTGGTCCATCAGTCCGTCCATCAGTCCGTCCGTCTGTCATCAAGTGGGTACACCATTTGTCCGGATAACTCCTCCTTCAGTTTTTAAGATAGGAAGTTTTTATTTTCAGGTTGATTGTGCATGGTAGTTGGATTTTGATTTTTGGTAATTTTTCAGAAAACTACACATTGTTGAACTTTGCCATTTTTTGTGCATTATATTGCATATAGGTTCATCATTTGTCCGGATAACTCCTCCTACATTTTTTGAGATAGGAAGTTTTTTATTTTGCAGGCTGATTGTGCACATATCAAAGATGTGCATGGTACTTGGATGTTGATTTTGGATATTTTTTTTAGAAAACTACACATTGTTGAACTTTGCCATTTTTAGCTCACCTGGCCCGAAGGGCCATGTGAGCTATTGCCATCACTATACGTCCATCGTCCGTCCATCAACAATTTCAAAAATCTTCTCCTCTGAAACCGCTGGGCCAAATGCAACCAAACTTGGCCTGAATCATCACCAGGGTATGGCTTCTCAAAGTTATGTAGATTAGTTGGCCGGTCAAAAAACATGGCCGCCATTGCTAAAAATAGAACATATGGGTAAATTGCAGTTTTTGGCTAATAACTCCAAAACTGTTACAGATATCAAAAATCTGACAGGGACAAAAATGATCAGCATGATGAGATCTACCCACTGTGCAATTTTGAAGAAAATCTGAAAACCCATCCCGGAGTTATAGCCCTTTTCCCGTTAAATTTGCAAAATTTTTGCATTTTTAATTTTTTGTTTCAAAAAGTGTAACAGATAGAGGTCAAGTGTAAAATGCAAAAATGTTCAGCATATCAAGATCTACAATCAACTGCAAGCAAGCTTGGCGCTAGGACGTTCCTTGAGAAACTTTCAACAAATTGTTTGTAAGCAAAAATGTAACGTTTACTTCCATTGGCTTGTCGATAACAACAAGGCAGGGCTTGTACTGAAGTGAGAAACCATAATTTAGAACGTGCACTTGATTTCTTTTGTAACTTGTTGTAGATAAAATTTTAAACTGTCCACGTTTTTTCCGAAGTTTTTGTAAAAAGTTTTATTCTTAAGACTTATTAAATAGTTTGACGTGCATTACGATCAAAATAAAATATTTTTTACGATAAATGTAACGGTTTTCTGGCGTATTCTGTATAAATACACATGTGTGTTAAACATGACGAAAAGTAACCGATATAACTAGCAAACCTCTGTGACGAAGGCTAGCGAATCTCTGTTACATAAGCAAAGTATTCATATTTTAAAATATTCTTGTATAAAACGACAAAACTGATAAATCTCTAGAGGTTGAGGAGGCAAATTTTTCATATCCTAAAACATTCCTCCAGAATACAAATAAATTATACAGTTTTTACGTCACACAACACCGACTGATGGTATTCCACTCCAAGGACTATGGAAAGCTTGTTCATTAAACTCGGTAATTTTAACGAGGTTGAAGGGCTCATAGGTTGAACTTTTTTTTGGATCGTGGCGGAAATCTTGGATTTCATTGCAATAAAGACCTTAGCAACCATAGGCAAAATTTTTTGTAATGTTGTATAGAGGAAAGAAATGGCATTGCCAACCGGAAGTGACATTCATGTCCCTAGCAACAAGCTAATTTTCGAAATAGTCCCTAGCAACCATTGAGCAAAAGACTAGCTAAGTTCAAAACTTTTGTTTACATCACATTTTTGACTGAAGTAGACATCAAAATCAAACACAAACATGTATTCATGGTGAAAACTGGTGAAAGACCTTGCAATTGTTCTCTGAACAATTGACCTTTTACAGCAATTTTCCTTTTACTGAATGCAGTTTCAATAGGATTTTTGGTAGCTCTCCAGGTAATTAAATAGGTTTTTCAACAGCAGTTTAGCCTTCAAGGTAGAAAGGTCACCAAATGCCCATTCACACATGTAGTTGGGTGTGTGCCAATTTACCTGATGTTTATTTCACCCACAGAGAGATAAAGTACATTTGAACTTTTATTATGTAATGGAACAAACAAAGAGAAGGGGTGAACTTTATATAGACTAAATTTAAACGGTAATAGTACAACTTTGTGAAACGGTAATAGTACAACTTTGTGATTTCTTATCTTACTGTATGAAAAAATGCATCTTTATTCAATATTAAAAACAAGTTTGGGTGAACTTGACTTGTTTCCTGTTGAAATTGACACCAGGTAAACTGGCCCATATCTAGGACAAATACAACAATGAATGGGTATGTCACCTTTCTACCTTGAGGGTCAAACTTCTATTGAGAAACCTATTGTAACTACCTGGAGAGCTACCAAATTTTCTATTGTGAGTGCATCCAGTAATAGGAAAATTGCTGTAATTGGTTATACAATTCATACGGCAACACATGTATACTTGGTAATAGTATCGTAACGTGAAATTACGGGGGAACTAGCTGGTAGTTTGAAAAATGAAGAAATCCGTACAAAGATATATGTTCTATTAATAAAGCATATAATCAACAAATATTACACAAAACAAACTTATCGTAATCCAATAATGTAACTATACGGTAAATTCCTGTAGAATACAGAGTCAGTTTACGTGCATACGGGATCCGCACAAAATTCGTTCGGGTATCCGAATTGTCTTTCTCAGGATGTGTTCCTGAATTTATACCATAATCTGAGTATGTCACCAAATGCTGACATGCGGACAACAATCACTCATACAAGAATTAAGTTTAATCAAGGGCGTTTTTATTGCAGCGAAACCAGTTCTAGTTTTGAATAGGTTTATCAAACTTTCCATTTATTTCGGAAACTGGTTTGAAACTGGTTTCAAACCAAAACTATTTTTTAGCTCACCTGGCTAAAGCCAGGGTGAGCTTTTGCCATCACTTGGCGTCCGTCGTCCGTCGTCCGTCCGTCCGTCCGTCCGTCCGTCGTAAACTTTTTTCAAAAATCTTCTCCTCTGAAACTACTGGGCCAAATGAAACCAAACTTGGCCTGGATCATCACCAGGGTATGTAGTTTAAAAAATGTGTTCGGTTAGTCCGAGGACCAAACAACATGGCCGCTGTTACTAAAAATAGAACGTAGGGGTAGATTGCTGTTTTTGGCAAATAACTCAAAAACCGTAGCAGATATCAAAAATCTGACAAAAGGGTAAAAATGATCAGAATGACAAGATCTACCCGCCGTGCAATTTTGAAGAAAATCCGATGACCCATGTTGGAGTTATTGCCCCTTTTCCGTAAAATTTTCAAAATTTTAATATTTTTAATTTTTTATTAGGAAAACTATAACAGATAGAAGCCAACTTGAAATTGCAAAAATGTTCAGCATACCAAGATCTATCCCTCTGAAAATTTTGAAGCAAATCTGAATACCCATGTTGAAGTTATTGCCCTTTATTGTCAAATTTTTGCTCTTTTATACATTGTTCGTCTACAATTTCAAAAATCTTCTCCTCTCAAACTGCTGGGCCAATTGTAACCAAACTTGGCCTGAATCATCACCAGGGTATACAGTTTCAAAATTGTGTTCAATTAGTCCAAAGACCAAACAACATGGCCGCTG
>MJUU01008311.1:545-80170 GCA_002080025.1 Modiolus philippinarum
AGTAACGAATAAGGAATAAGGAATAAGTAACGAATAAGGAATAAGGAATAAGTAACCAACTTGACGCCCCTAAGAAATTTCGTCTTTTCTCGAGTGGAGCGTAGCGGAACGAGAGTAAAAGACGTAGAATTTCTTACACGAGTGAAAGATATCCCGATCTTTCATTTTGACCGAATGCAAGTTCCTATTTCTTCCGTAAAACACGGATAGAAATGTCTAGAAACTTATACCGTTTTGAGTGTTCCTAACATTATGACGTCAGGTGTTTATGACGTTTAGTCATGGTTACGATTGTTGTATCACAAAAATCAACAACGGTCTGGTTGGTCATTTACCGGTGTGAGATGAGGTCGCGTGCATCGATCTCACATTGGTCATCTCCCACTGTAAACCACCATTTACGGAAGAATGGAAGTTTCACCAAAGTGTCACCGTCTCGATATTCAATTTCATAGAATATGACTTGAAAAGAGCCATCATGTCTGTTTTACTTCCTTCATTTTTACTATAGAACAAGACTATTTAGTTGTGTTTCAAACTTTGTATTTGTAGCCCGTCTTGTCTCAATTCGCCGTTTCAGAAACTAATGGACCTTCGGACTAATGAACCTTCGGACTAATGGACCTTCGGACCAGTGGACCTTCGGACTAATGAACCTTCGGACCAATGGACCTTCGGACTAATGAACCTTCGGACTATCGAGCGGTCCCCGTAAAAACTCAAGAATGAAAAGGCAAATTGAACTACTGAACGAAATTGTTTAACTTATTTTGCTTTATGGATGTGAAATCTTGGGATATGAAAGCACTGAAAGTCTTAGAAAGAGTTCAACTGAAATTTTATAATCTACTTCTTCAATTAAAAACAACATCTCAAAGCGCAGTCATTATATCGCATACTGGTCTCGGTTGTTATTCCACAAAGAAAATATATTAAGCTGTATTGTTTATACACTGCTATTATACAAGTGGCGTGGACAAATGAAACCATCATTGTAGATGAGTTTCTTGAAAATATCTTTAATCAATGCGGTATTGCATTTTTATGGCAAAGTCAAACATTCTTAAACGAAATCTGGTTAAAAAAAAATAGTAAAAGAAAATTTGCAAAATCAGTTCTTGAAAGCAAACTTGGCACTTTGATATAGATAACAGTCCAAAAACTAAATTATCGGATATTTAAAGAAACCCATGCCTTTGAAAAATATTTCAATCTACTAAAGGATAGAGATATTTTAATTTTTTTGTAAATTCAGAATGAATAACAATTAACTGCCAACAGAGTCAGATCACTGGCAAAACATTGCAAGAGAAGACAGGAATATTGTCATCTATGTAATTTAAATGAAATAGGAGATGAATATCACTATTTGATTAATTTCCGTATTTTGCTGATAAAATGTCCGAATGTATAGAAAGGAAATATTTAAAAACAACTGCAATGCTCTTAAAATTAATCGGTTGATGAACTTAACAAAACAGTCAAAGAAAAAAAAATGTGCTGTTTATTAGAACTATCAACCAAAACATAAATTAAATTGACATTTATTGTGTTAATACTCGAATGGGAGGGGGATTCTTACATGACATCAGTTTTTGTGTCATCATTTACAAGTACTTTGTTCCCTTTAATGTAATGTATTGTATTTTATTCTTGTTTCCCTTCTTTTTTCTATATGTTTTTCAACAGAAACTAGAGGCTCTCAAGAGCCTGTATAGCTCACCTGGTCCATGACTGTCATAAACTGCAGCCCAAATTAACCCAATGTTAAAGTGTCTCATTTTCTACAAATTTCAAAGGAGAAAATCTTTGAACATGTTTTCCCCATGGGATCCAATGTTAAACAATGGTCCCCGCTGGTGGACATCTTGGACAATACGACAATCAAGCTTACATTGTAAGTTATACAGTTGAACTTCAGAGTACCTTGAACACCACCAATATCTTGTAAGTATTTAAAGTCTGATCATGTTAATTTTTACTATATTTCTTTGTTTGGCTTTTTTGACAAAAAACATTCTTGCTAAGGACCACTTTCGACACCAGTTTTGAAGTCAAAACATCATTTTGTAAATGGCGGGCAATGACAATTTTCAACATCAGTTTTGAAGTCACAACATCAATATCTATTTGGAAACCAAATTTCATTGAAATGGGACAATGTTGAATTTTCCCGCCTTTTTGGCAGCCATTTTGAAAATGGCATTCAACGAAGAATTTTTAACATCGGTTTTGAAGTTGCGACATCAATACCTATCATGCCTATTTGGAAACCAAATTTCATTGAAATCAGACGTTGATTTTTCCCGCCTTTCTTGGTGGCCATTTTGAAAATGGCGGTCAACAAACAATTTTCAACACTGGTTTTGAAGTCGCAACATCAATATCTACATTGTATTTGGAAACCAAATTTTATTGAAATTGAACAATGTTGAATTTTCCCGCCTTTTTTGACGGCCATTTTGAAAATGGCGGTCAAAGAACGATTTTCAACACCACTTTTGAAGTCAACACAGCATGGCAAACATTTTATCAATTTACACTTAAGGTTTGGTTAAAATTGGCCTAGTGGTTTCAGAGGAGAAGATTTTTGAAAAAGTTTACGACGGACGGACGGACGGACGCCAAGTGATGGCAATAGCTCACATGGCCTTTTAGGCCAGGTGAGCTAAAAAGAATAGAAACGGGGAATGTGTCAAAGAGACAACGACCCAAAGGGGAGTAATAACAACTCAAAACCACCATAAGATCTTCAATGAACGGTGAGGAAACCCCGCACCCAATGGCAGGTCGGAGTCGGCCCCTAAATAAAAAGCTATCAAGTTCAAGTCGGGACTTACATGTAGGAGACAAGAACTGATATATGCTGTTAAGCTTAAATTGTGAAAAGGGGTCACGGTAGTGATTTGAAATAAAAAAAATTGTATGCACATATTATCTAAGCATAAATTTTAACCCTGGTGTACATCTTCCGGATTATCACAAGAATAAATAATCTAGTGCACTTTATTCAGTCGATTATGTATATGTTATCGGGCTCTTGACAGCAATGTATCGTAAAATATGATCCCGTGAGCCAGAATATGAAGCACATATTCTGGTGAGCGGGTTGATATTTTACAATACATCAGCTGTCAAAAGTCCGATAACTTGTTTATCATCCTTTATTTTGTATTTTAGATTTGTAATTATTGATCTGAGGTTTCAAAATTCTTCCAAAGTTGCGTGGGAATTTGGGCATACATGTCATTCTCACCTTTTCAACAATTTTAAGTATAAAAACACGTTTTGTATTTTTTTTATCATTTTATTGGCAAAGGTTTTGTAACTGGATGAATATTTTGACCGAAATACTCTAGTAAATAATGTCGATTTTGAATTTTGAAGGAACCTTTGGTTGTTACACTATTCTATCGTTCCTTAGAGCTTTTATGACGTCATCATGGTCATAATGTGAAAACGTCAAAGCTCTGCATGATATTTTCTACATTTTTTGTTACGTCTAGGTTATCTATTTGTGTAATCATGATTGTGTTTTGAATACCTAATAGGAAAGAGCAAATGCAATAGATGTTTATTTTTATCCATTTGATTTCATTTGGAACCGTTGAAAAAAGTTATTGTCTTTGAAACTTTGGGAGAATCGCTTGATATATCCAGGTCAACTTCTGATATATCCGGGTCAACTAGATATGGCTTTTGCGGAAAGGCTCTACAGGCTGATATAACCATGGGGAAGGAAGATAAACCGGGTTATGCCCTCTATAATGTATTTTCGTCACAGCCAGGGTAGTTACGTATTTCATAATGAATGTTTGTGGAATAAAGAAACGGTTACATGTTTTATCAATGCATGTTCAGAGAGTAAACTTACAGCATGTACAGCACTGTGTCCGGGTGTGGCTCTTGTCGTTGTTCCTTTCCTGAATGCAAGTACAAAAGAATATGAACTAAATATACATGTGAATATATATTTCATTTAATTAATTTTCTGATCCCTGATGATATTCTCAAACTCAGTCGTCAATAATACTTCGGTGCTGGCTCGAAAAACCGACTTCCACATTTTTTGCATTTTTTTAAACCTAAGGAGAATCTTCCTCGTGCATAACTCTGCCCTTAGCCGATTTTGCCTTAGCTCATTTCGATCGGACTGGTTTTTTAATCTCTATCAGCTTTTACGCTTAATTTGGTTTTTGGTCTTACAAATATTTTGAGTTTGATCGTAAGTTGTCAAAAGATGGTTTTACACCCCCCCTTTTTTTCTGAGGTTCTTTTACTATGAAAGCCAATACATTGTTATTATCAATAAACATGGACATACAAATTTACTAAAATGACAAAGAAACTGCAAAATACTGTATAATTTTACAAAATGTATTCAAATAATTACCTGTTCGATGACATTGTTTGTTAAGGTTAGTAAATAGTTCATCTATAAATAGAAATAAATACAAACAGGGAGGTAACTGCGTATATCAAATGGTCCCTATTTTCTTTGGATGTGCAATGGTAATATTAATTAATTCCATATTAATTCACCATGTTGTAATTGAAAGTAATGTTTAATTGGCAAAAAATTGAATAATTTGTAATTTTGATTTCATTAACTATTTACCAAATTACCAATTTTCAAGTGAAAAAACGGCTGCCTCTCTTAATCACTCTCTGAGTTAATTCTTTAAGTGCAATTCATTTTCAAGTGAAAAAACGGCTGCCTCTCTTAATTCTTTCAATGATTTTTGAAGGCCTTTACGCAAAAAAAATATTATAAATTATTATAAATTAGATAATAAAATTACTCGAAATTGCATAGATTTTTCTATTTTCTCTCTTGTCCACGAAGGAAATTTTAAAGCCTTTTCATTTTTTTTTTTTTCATTTTTATTTGTTTGAAATCAAGTAGTATCTTCAAAATTAATATATCCACAATATAAATAACAATTAGGAATCATTTGGTTTTGCCAAGTATTTGTAGAGACTTTTTATCATTTGCATTTACTCCATATCCCTTCTTTGCTTTTTATGTTTATAAGAATCCACAACAAAACTGATTTGCTGCGAATTTTCTCCAAATAGTTAAGGGATAAACAATGGAAAGCTTCGCTGCTGATATTTGATTTGAAAGACCATTTGATCAAATATACGAAAATTTCTGTTTGATAAGTGTATGCAGTAACGAAGTATAAAGGATAGAAAGATCGTAGCTATCGACTGAGGAGTATGCTTCATTAACAGATCGAAGTCTTTCCAAATTTTCTACTGAATTTTCAACTGTCGATCCAAAAGTAATGTCCCTGTTACCGTGATTTGTAAGTGTTTTTTTTTTCTTTTTTTTTTTTGCCCTTAAATATGACATCAGACTCCCAGAAGGCGTTCCCCTGGCCGCAACACCTCAAACTATGAAGTTGTGGATAAAAACAAGAGGCTCTTAAGAGGCCTGTATCGCTCACCTGGACCATGGTCAATACATTAATTCAAATAAACTTCTATGTTAAAGGGTCTCATTTTCAAACTATGTAAACAAACATTTATGTTTTATGATCAAAGTATTTTCCCTATTGCCTGCCATCTTGGATAAGGGATGGATCTACAGGACACAATTTTAAAGAAAATTAAGTGTTGTGCCAAAGTTTATTTCCAATTGGCCCAATAGTTTTACAGAAGATCTTTGAATGTACTCCAATATCAAACTATGTTTCCCATTGGTAGCCAATTTGCATAAGGTGCAGACTTGAGGGACATCCGGACATCCGTTTTGAAAGGGACCGTCTAAGATGCATTGTGATTAAGTTTAAAAGAGAAAAGTTAACCAAAGAAGATTTGAACACAGAATTTAAAGGGAAATAACCAATAAACCATATGGCACTGATAAAAAGGTGAAAATCAATCAATAACTCCTACACAGGCCTTTGGATTTTCTTCAAAATTTCAGAGTATGTAGATCTTGATATGCTGAACATTTTTCCAATTTACACTTCACCTCTATCTGTTGTAGTTTTTGAAATAAAAAATTAAAAAATGCATAATTTTGAAAAATTTACGGAAAAAGGGCTATAACTCTAAGACGGGTTTTCCGATTTTCTTCAGAATTGCAGAGCAGATAGATCTTGGCATTCTGAGCAATTTTACTCCATGTCAGATTTTTGATATCTACAACGGTTTTCGAGTTATTTGCCAAAACAGCAATTTACCCCTATGTTCTATCTTTAGTAACAGCAGCCATGTTGTTTGGTCCTCGGACTAACCAAACACATTTTTTAAACTACATACCCTGGTGATGACCCAAGCCAAGTTTGGATTAAATTGGCCCAGTGGTTTCAGAGGAGAAGATTTTTGAAAAAAAAGTTTACGACGGACGGACGACGGACGCCAAGTGATGGCAAAAGCTCACCCTGGCATAGCCAGGTGAGCTAAAAAACAATATAGTCACATACTTAAACACTGCATGCAGTTGGAATGTAGTTTAAAGAATAAACAACTGAATACCCTGATTAATTTTCAATTGACTGCAAGCAAGCTTAGTGTTGCGTTGTTTGGCACAAATCCGTAAAATCACGTGCCAAAAACAATTCCTTTATTGTTGTTATCCTTTTTATTTTCCGAACATAACAATGACCAAATGAGGAAATGGTACAGGCGCGGATCCAGGAAATTTTAAAAGGGGGGTTCCGATTTTAATTTGAAAGGAAATTTCGCGAAAATTTTTTGGGTATTTCTTAGTAAATCTTAGGATTTTCACTAAAAAATACATGATTGTCCAAAAAAGGGGGGTTCCAACCCCCGGACCCCCCCCCCCCCCTTTGGATCCGCCAATGTGGTATATTATTTTTTACTGTCTGTAGTAAAATTGTTCATTGAGTGATTGAATAGTTGGAGTTTAACGTCCAGTGAGCAATATTTCAGCGAACTAGTTATATTAATCATTTCATAAAGATGGAAGGGACAACAGGGGCAACGAGTTAGATTGCCACTGGAAAAAGGGTGAAATGGGTAGGAACAGGACGTTTAGCCTTCTGTACGACTCCCAGTGAGTCTATTGTCCCCAGAAAAATA
This sequence comes from Modiolus philippinarum, assembly GCA_002080025.1. Classification (NCBI taxonomy): domain Eukaryota; kingdom Metazoa; phylum Mollusca; class Bivalvia; order Mytilida; family Modiolidae; genus Modiolus; species Modiolus philippinarum. The sequence goes on from MJUU01008311.1 coordinate 7,602, forward strand.
TAGAAGGGGTCTTTATACTGCATAGACCGTGGCATTTCTCCACACGGTTTGGCTACAATTAATGGTTAGTAAGTAAGTAAGTAAATTCTTTATTTAATGAGGGTGACTCAATTAGACTTGATATAATTTTCATCAAGGTCAAGTGTACTATATTATGATCTGAATATCTCGCATAGACCGGACATTCCCCAATCTACCACCTGGGAACGCGCCCGGCAGCTCTGTAGCCGGAGTCCCTGAAAAAAGATTCAGGTGCCAGGAAATTGTTCATTGTTCATGAAACAAATATTAGTTACAAAGGCAGTTCAGAGCAGATCCTCCCAAGTTTGTAACTCTTTCATACTATATTTTTAACAAAGTAAAAACAACGAAATATAACAACTTTTTACCACAGATTGTAAAATGTTGTGTGTGTTTGTGTGTGTTAAATGCATTTCAGAAAGCAATTTGTAATTTATTTATAAAATCTCAGTAAATTCTGTACTTTACAGTAGATCTACATGCATCAATCAACATAATCTTAGTTTTTTTAATCATTTTTTACTTATTTATTTATTTTGTTGGGTTTTTTATTTTTTTTTTTTTTATTTATTTTTTTTTAAACATATTTACTACGATAATATTTCACAGTCTAGTTAAACCTTGGAGAATATATACACGCAGCAAAAGACGTATTAAGATCCTCTATCGTTAACCGCATTCATGAATTTCTTCGAACAAAATCAATAACAATTTTTATTGGATAAGATGGGTCACTATGGGGAAGTTCCTAACTGAATCATATCAAAATTTTTAAAAAAAATATTTATTTTTTTTAACATCGATCATATATCATAAGAAAAAATATAGATAGGTCAGTGTGCCCATTTTTTAGATATAAGCGGCTGGAATCTTTGCGAAGTTCGCTAGACTTTTCATTCACTGCATTAAGGCAAATTGTTTTAATTTCATCTGCACTAAAGAGAAAAAAGTTGTCCAAATGGCCAAATTTAAAGTAATATCGTTTCTTTTTTTTAGTCCCCTACCGGCGATAGCCGAAGGGAACTTTAGGTTTTTAGGTTTGCGCTCTGTCCGTCCGTCCGTCCGTCTGTCAGTCCCGCATCAGTTTTCCGCACTTTTTGTCTAAACCGTTGCAGGTATTGATCTGATATTTTTATGTGAGTCTACCTTAATGAGATGCATATGGATGGCCTTCGACTTAAAAAAAAATTTTTAGTAAAAAGTCACTTTTCCGCACTTTTTTTCTAAACCGTTGTAGATAGTGATCTGTGATATTTTGTATGTAAGTCTACCATAATGAGTAAAAGACCAAGTTGAAGTTTGGTTCCGGCCAACTGATTTTTGAAGAAGTTATGGGCCTTAGACTTAGAAAATTTTAGTAAAATGTCAGTTTTTCGCACTTTTTTCTCAACCGTTGCAGGTATTGATCTGATATTTGGCATGTGAGTCTACCTTAATGAGTTACAGATCTAGTATAAGATTGGTTCTGATCCACGTATTATGACGAAGTTACGGGCCTTAGACTTAGAAAACATTTTACCATTTTTTGGTAGTGTAATAAAGCCTTAACCTACCGGTAGGAGACTTGGTATTGCAACTTGCAATACGATCCACACATTATTTATTTTTTTGTTTTTTGGGGTTTTTTTTGTTTGTTTTTTTTTTGTTTGTTTTTGTTTTTTTTTTTGTTGTTGTTGTTGTTGTTGTTGTTGGTGGTGGTTGTGGTGTTGTTGTTAATCAAATTTGTCAAGTCTATTAAAGATGTATGCAATTATTCTCTGGTCGGTGTACACAATTTTGTAATGCATCATAGGGGATAAAATAAGAGAGTTCCAAAAAGCCAAGACAATTTCAAAAAAGCATTGGAGTGACCATCCTTTTAAATTTTTCAATAAAAGAAGTTGAATTAGACGGAATGGAGAAATGATTCAAATAACATTACTTAAAAATTAACAATTATCGAAGAAGGGTTTTTATTATTATTTCTGCATGTGGCTATATCGACAATTCGTTTATGTTTCTTCCGTGCAGATAAACTAATAAACTGCAATCATTGTGTCAGTTGTTTAATAAAAAAATATTATTAAAATGTAATAAGATTCTGATATAGTGGATAAGCCGAGTGTTTTAGTCCTTGTCTAAATTTAGTATTCGGTCATATTTTTAAGGAGAAAAAGCCACAAGTTGGTACGAGTTAACAACGGTACGAGTTAAAATTGGCAAGACTGGATTACGAGTTAACGCGCAATGGTACGAATTAAGAATGGTACGACTTTGTTTGTTATTAAAAATTTACCTCTATCTTCTATCATTTTTAATATGTATTACGAAAAGTAACAAAAGACCCAAAATTTTTTAGCAAAAGAAGGGCAATAGCTCCAACACATGTTATCCGAATTTATCCAAAATTGTAAGGGTAAGAAATTGTAATGATGTTGACCATTTATACTCCACATAAGATTTTTATATCTGTAATGGTTTTTGTATTATTTGCAAAAAAGAAAGAACAAAAAACAGTAATTTACCTCCATATTCTTTTTTAGTAACAGTGGCCATATTATTCGGTTTACCGACTCAAATATCACAAACGTGAGAGTGCATACTCTGGTTATGATTCATGCCAAGTGTTTGTTTAGTATTGGTCTAGCAGTTTCACAAGAGAAGATCTTTGAATGAAAATTAACAGACGAACGATGGACGCCGAGTGATAGCAAAAGCTCACATGGTCTTTGGCATCAGACAGAGGCTTTAACCTAGTTTTAATGAAATGCATATATATCACTGAATAAACTAATTTCTTATATTTATCCTTTCAAATTCCCAAAGCAATTGCAATAAAAATTCTAAAAAATTTTAAAGATATAAAAATTTATTCCTGTAACATTATGGGACACATGTGTCGCCTGCATTTCAGACCAGGTGAACCTCTCTAGCATGTTAAACGAAAATTATGAACATTAGGTATGAAAACAATATATTTGTTTTTGAATGTTTCATTATGAATTAAGGTGTTTCAGATATCGAATGAGAAATCCTCCAAAATCAGTGTAATGAAATTCCAAGTATAGGATGCACAAATAGATTAAGTAACCAACATTTCCTGAAAGTTTTGCAGTTTTGTAGAGTTCCGGATTCAAGAACTGACAGACGACACAGGACGACGCATGACCACAACGGATGTGTCAGCTTACTTTCAGCAGGTGACGCAAAAATTCTAAAAATCTTCAATTCAGGGGACATAAAAGCAAGCGTATAACCACAAATGTAAGCTATACCCATGAAAAATTAAAAAAAATATTCATGGAAGCACTATCATAAAATAACATGAATAAGATAAAAATATGGAAGCACTGTTATGAAATAACATATAATAAAATATAAGTCATATACATGTATATCATATTTCAAGATCGTTAATACTTATCCGGTTATTTAAACATTTAAAAATTTGACACATCTGAACTGATGCCTTTGTTGCGAATGTCTATATAGTGAGGCTTGTTTAGGGTATATTGGGATACGAGATATTTGCCACTTTTGTTAATGGGATATGGGATATTTGAGACAAAAAGTACTGGGATATGGGATATTTTTACTATGGAAAACGGGATATTTCAATAATTAGTGGGATATCTTCAATTTTCAAAGGGATATTTTCGTCCAGACTTACTGGGATATGGGATATTGGGACCCCCTAAACAAGCCTGTGATGTTAAAATAAATATTGTTTACAGAAAAGATAAACTATAACCGAGTAAACAGAGTGTATTTCGTTTAGAAAAAGTCTATTTTGTTTCAGAATGAGCTTTTCGTTGATTTTCAAGAAAAACCTCTGTGATATTTCACTAAAATCCCAGGAACTAAATTTTTAGCAATTCTTGAAAAGTGTACTTTCGACACAATTATAGATGAATTAAATGCACGTTCACCACAGTGCAGGAACCAATTTTTAGCATCATCTTACGTACGATTTTTCATTCTTGGATAGTCACTGCAGTTTTCCGTTATTCTGCTCGCTAAACTTTTAGTGAAATATCTAGGGTTTTTCATTAAAATCAAGGAAAAGCACATTCTGATACAAATTAATAGACTCCGTTACTAATAGTTCATGCATGCTTGCTTGTGAAAGCTCGATGATGTCAAACTTCCATCCAGTATAAACCTTTAACTATATGAGGATCTGGTGAAATTTCTATTCTAATGCACTTGTGTTTGTAACGCTAATTTTGGTTGGATGGCGTCAGAATTTTGAGGGGGCAAAATCCACGATTTACCGTCGGAATCAATAGCAACGTATTTGCGCAGACGCACACCAAACTTCCTGTGATTTAAAAATCGATTTTGAATGGTTTTTTTTTGGATTTGCATTAGAATAGAGATAACCAAACTGTATTTTAGGATCTTCAGGGGTAAATCTAAGATTTTACTGTCGCAAACATCCGTTTTCCGGCTCCGCTAACGCGTCGCCGGAAAACTCAGTTTGCGACAGTAAAATCTACGATTTACCCCCTCAGATCCTAAAATACAGTATGGTTATCTCATAATTCGACTGTCAGAAGAAACTTTGATGACCTCTTTTATTTTTGATCAATGTTTCCTAAATCGTGAAACAGTACATTATTTATCAATGAAAAAAAAAAAAAACAGCTCAAAAATCATTTTGACGACAGGCAGCTGTAAGATCTAGTCTTAGAATGCGTTTTATACAGTGAATTTTTCAAATAATTTGTAACTTTTACACTACATTATATACCACAATTTCAAAATCTACATCTTGATTATAATGTGTATCCGAAATAAAGTAAACAAACAATTTCGTTCAAATGACAGTTTTGTCTGTACTGTTTATGAAAATATGGTTATAAACACGAAAGTGCATTATTCTTGATCACTTTTGGAGTTCTTAAATTGAACCACTCCTTTATATAACAAAGGTCCATATTCATAAAGGTACATAGCAGGCCAAACGACATAATCAATGACGTCACCACTTTGTGTGTATCCTTTGAAATCGTTTGCGTTTTCTTTGGCGTCAAACGAATAGGCGAGAGGTGGATCGGTAATTGCACTGTACCAGCAAAACTCGACACATGCTTCAACATAGTCCTTCACAGAGCGCTCTACAGTTTCTTCTTTTGTCTGACCCCAGTAACACTAGAACGATATGAAAAGCTATTAAGACACTTTCCGAGCGATATTGGCTTTATAAAACCATGATCAAATCGAGCAAAATTACTCGACGTTATTTTACAGAGCTCATTAACCATTGGTGGATATTTTGGGGAATCTTGTCATGAATGTTGTATTTTGTAGAAATTATTCCAGACAATTTTTTTTTGGCATTTTGTGCTACCATTGATGGAATAGCCAATTGTGTTACTGTCCTCGATCTGTTTTTCTGATAAAGAAATAAATTTCTGTTAAATGCTCATTAAAAATAGCACCATTAATTTCCAGACAGTTAACTAAAGGTTACTAAAGGTTAAATGCATTTCTAATCCGTCCTCAGCAAAATATTTTACCTGGTTCATATTTCGTCAAGTGCAAATGACATTTTTGAGACTTGGTCCGTCTGCTTCCATTGTATCTTCCTGTTTATAAAATGGACAGAATTAAGAAGTACGATATCGAAGTGTCTTAATTTTGTCCTGATACATCAGAACAAATAAATGTAGACACTTTGATTATCGTCTAGAATTGTATTTTCAACTATATGTTTGGAAGTTACATTTGTTACATGTAGAGATACCTCGGTGTCAAATTGAACCAAAAATGTTTGAAGGAGCAAACATCACTTTAAGAATGCTTATATATATTCAGTGCTGTATAATTAAGAATTTTTCATTGATTCCTTAAAGAACATGGATAAAATTAGTATATTAGTAAAATGTATATTATTTGTTTTTTAAGATTTCATTTATATGAATTCCAGGACATTTTGGTGTAACTTTGCTGAACTGTCTTTATTATATTTTCATTTTCAAATTCTGTCAAATCTTGTATTTGACTTTCTAGGAAGAAAATGTGCGATAGGTTGTGCATTGAATTAAAATGACAGAATGAGTAAAATTGCTTTGATAATTATAAAAAAAAAACTCTGTATAAATGTTTATGTGGCGAATCTTGCTTTAAACTCTATGACTGGCTTTTGCTAGAGAATCTACCAAGTGTTCTTCGGTGGATTGTGTCTTGAGATTGAAATTGTCAGTCCTTGAAGGTATTCCCAGTTGTGTTTTCTTTTTTCATGTATCATTATTTCATTTCTATTGGATCTTCATCGGAAGTGTAATAACTAATTTACCCTTTGTTAATATATTCAAATAGTCAGAAAAAAATTTATTATAGCAATGATTCATGTTAAAGGTGGGTCACTCCATTGAAGTTGTAATCTGTCAGAACACTGAAATAATAAATCTAAGTTAAAGATACCATTATTTCACTGCATCTGTGTTGAAAGTTTGGGGAGAAACCTGTAGATTTTGCCCTGACTATCGTCAGACTTAAGAACATGATAAAGGATTTTTTTTATTAATTTTATAAACGTTTTAAATATGGAAATCTGTCAGAATTTAATTAATTTCTTATCAGAAAAAAGTGGGGGATCACAGCTCAAATCTGTCTAAAGCATCATAAAGGATATAATAAAGAAAATTGAAAACCTGACGTAAAATCAAAAACCTTGTAGAATTAAATAAACATTGAAATTTGACACAAAAAGTCAAGAAACAACGGCAATAGAATACCGAAGGAACAAAGGAGTGGAATTTCCAAAACTCGAAGTCCAAAGATATGGCCAAAACGAGGACACAGAAAACAATGACGTTAGACAGATACAAAGAACAGAAAAAGAACACATTTTATGCAAGTTATTCAGTACCACCTATGTATGAATTTAAGGAATTTTCTGAAACCTGAATTGTTGAGATATTTATTGACACCATACTGCTGGATATGTAAGTACAGATTAAAGAATGAGAATGATAACAAAATTATCGAACAGAACTGTCAAGAGCCGAAATCCAAAGGTCGAAAAGACAAAGCAGGTGCGAGACCATTGGAAAATTGTCAAGCACAATGGTCCTGACTTGGTACAAGCATTTTCAAAACCAATGGTGGGTTAAAGCGGTTTTATCGCGCACCAAACCTTCCTATCAATTGCGGAAGTGTCCGCAAAGCATAACCTGGTGTATAGTGGCCTAGTTCTGATGAGGGAGTTGTAGTAATGTGCTTTACATACTAAAACTAGAAGTGCCCTGTTTGACAAAGAAAACAGATGTTAAAGTCCCTAGGTGTAATATTTCTCAACATTTTAGAAAACTATTGTGGATGGTCACTATTTTTACTGAAAAAGTATACAAGGATATTTGATTGCTCGGAAGAATTCCAAAAAATAAGTAGTCTTTGAGATTTTCGGGAATTTTACCAAAATTGCAATCAAATATTTTGGAAATACAATTGGTGAAAATATTTGTCCTAATTGAAACAAAGTCTTAAAGAATGGTTGCTAGGTAGAATTAAAAAAAAAAAAAAAAAAAAACAATAAGTGGTCTTTGAGACTTTAAGCAAATTTACCAAATTTGAAGTCAAATATTTTTGAAATCAAATCATGAAAATATTTGTTCAAAACAAAACAAAGTATAAAAGTATGGTTGCTAGGTAGAATTCCAACAAATAAATGTTCTTTGAGACTTTCAGGATATTTAACAAAATTAGATGCACATTTCAGAATTCTAAGTATTCAAAATTTATTTTTTCCACAATATGAGATTATATGCTAAAAGGTAAAAGATATGAATCTTTGACATAATGCATGGGTTGGAACCGGAATCAAATTCCGAAGCTTATTGCACATCTACAGACTATATGCAACAATTATATACCAAAATTAAATCCATTAATCCAAAAAATGTAGTAGAAGTTCCACTGACAAGCTCAAATATGTCAAAATCGACATCTTGGGCCTGCTGTTTGCACCAAGACCAATTAAAAAAATCCGAAAGCTTGTTGCGCATCTGTAGCTTATACGCAACAATTCTATAACAAAATTAAAACACTAAACCTAAAAGTAAGCGATGAGTTCCACTGACAAGGTTCAACTAACGGACAGACGGATGGACGGACTGACGGACGGACAGACAGACTGACGGACGGACGGACAGACTGACGAACGGACGGACAGACAGGACCAAAACAATATCCCTGCATTTTCTTCAGAAAAGTGCCGGGATAACGATGTTATTAGAAATATAGTAAAGAAGAAAAAAGAAAGTAAGAAACTTGTTTTATGTATTTTTTTACATTACCTTGTACAAAGAAGACATAAACTTTTCAGCAAAGCATCTCCTTGTGTCCCTTATTAGTTTGGTGTGATCACTTGGATAATCTTCCAAGAATTTTTTCTACAAAACATGCCAAAAAGTTTCAATAAAAAGTTTAATATAACAAAAACGACTCTACGTTTAGAATGACCAATACATACTTAGATGTGGTGTTGCTCGACTTTTGGCAATGGAATACGGTCAACCCGATGCTTGGGACCGTCTTGAACTAACTATGAGGTATGAGCATAGCTCATTGTTGAAGGCCTCATGGTGACTTCAAGATGAAAAACAACAATAAAAGCGTTCTTTCAATAATTGGTTTAATTATGTATTGGTAGGGACTTTGTCTCACGTGCATTTACTCCATTTCCTTTTATTGTTAATTTAGAACTTTATGTGTGATTTGAAACATAATGCACTGGAATGAAAATTATTTTCTGATTTGTTTCCTCTCTTGTGTGTACTCATATTATGATCATTTTGTCAAGATTGGAAGCACTTCAGTTTTAGTAACCAATGTGTTTAATTAAATGTGATTATACTATTCCTTGAAGCTGTAGCGATTTAACTTTTTGTTTGTATTGCAAGGTATCAAGGCGATGATTTTCAAGTAGTCTTATTTTTTAAACACTGTAAAATGTATAAATGATACCGAAATTACTGTGAATTTAGTTTCTGCATATGCACATTTCGACAACTTTTTTCTCTTCAGTGCAGATCAAATCAAAATATTTGGAAATCCATAAACCGAAATATGTGTAAAAGCTGAAGGAGAGCAAATTACCAATATGATTTAAAAAGGAATGCAATCATGGCTGATTTAATTACAAACAGATAACAGTAAACACATACAATGAACACAGCATAGGAAGCAGATATTACAGACCATTACTTAACTTAAAACATTTTTCACCACTATTTGAAAATGTCCTTACATATATGTGTTACCTTCTGTTCTTCATCCGTAATGTTTGGATACAGTAAGGACATCTGTAAATCTTCCAGTTGTTTCGTGGAATACTTACAACAGAACGTCCAACAATTCTGAAAAAAATCTTCGTTCAATCGTTGTATGCTCTGTATTTTGTCAGTTATGGTGTACTTGTTCATGTGAGAATTTTTCATATGAATGCACTATCAATATTCAACATTTGGCTTTCTTGTTTTGTATAAATTAAATTATTTTTCTGGCCATCTGTATATACATTGCCCACAACTCCCGATTTTACTAGCCAAGTTTTCTCACAACCAACTCGATGACTGCCCTGTGGTTGTTTATATGTTGTGTTGTCTGTTTGTCCCTTTGTCGGGCAATGAATGACAGTGTTTGTAAGACTTCTTTGCCCGATATGTTATATGCTTGTTGACGACCCCGCATCCATGACACACAGGATGCATGGATGTAGCGTTTTTCGTCATTTAGCAAGTGAATTCCGCTCAAGCCGGTGAACTTACTATGAGGTAAGAGTGTTTACTCTTTGTTGAAGGCCTCATGACGACTTCAAGATGAAGAACAGCAATAAAAGCATTGTTCCATTTGCTTAATCTTACCATGTATTTATAGGGATTTTGTCCCATGTACATTTATTCCATATCCCTTCATTTGTTCATTATGATAATTGTATAAAGGCGTTCATTACAAGTAAAGCTGGAATTAGGAATTGTAACAAAGGAAAAAACAGTGAAAACCAGCCAAATTTATGCTAAAACCCCTTTGAAGGGATAAATTTGATAGAAATGAATTGAAAAATAATTTTTGAAGAGATTTTAAGTATGATTTCTATGGGAAAAATCAAAGACGAAAGCTACGAGAGGTAAAATAAGCCACCAAAACCTGGGTAAGAAAATTAACTTTTTTCTGTATGGAGAGAGTTTTGACCTTCCACCGCCCAAGTAAAATAAAACAGATGTCAGAGAAATTACTTTCCATTACTTCACTAAGACATTTTAATTGATAATCGTGTATTGAAGAAGCACCCAATACCTCTATATATGGATTGTAATCCCTGTAAAATTATTGGAAAGGAAATACTAGTGCACAAACATTTAGGGCACCGTTGGTCTTATTTCAAATATTGAAGTAAACAATATTTTGTAATATAAATACACTTAAATTACAGAAAAAAATTATGCAGATAGCGATTTCAAATGAATGGTAAAAAATGATTTCAAACTTTAGTGCATTTCAGTGCACATAAATTAAAAAAACACTTCAATAACTACCTCTCCAGCCTATGGAGTGTACATTTTCACAGTTGATTCGTTACTATCGAGCATTTAGTTTATACAATGATTTTTTCTAATAGAGCAAAAGCACTGTCCCAAAAGCTGCTTAGTCAGGGATTTTTTCAGCCTTTGTTACTTTCATCCCTTCAGAAATTCTATGGCAGTCACCATGACATCATTGACAGAAATGACGTGTCTGTGTCCAAAATGAAAACGGGCATTTTCAGCTAGATTTCACGTCTTCACAGATTTGACATAACCAGATTTGACTCAACCCTGGATTTACTCACTGATAGTGTTACGGGTGCCGCTAGCGGAGCAGGACATGCTTACCCTTCCGGAGCACCTGATGTCACTCCCGTTTTTCATGGGAGTTCACACTATGAGTGCCTTAGTTTTTAATTTCGTCTTTTTATTTCCTTGCATTGTAGCTGTCTCACGTCCTTCTTTTGTCTTTGTTTTTATCTGTTGCTACTTTAGCCATGTCTTTGGACTTTGATTTTTGTAGTCATCGCTTACCTTCGGTATTCTACTCCTTTGCTTCAAGAGCAACCTAAAAGAGATAAATATAATACATAACAAGCAAAGACAGCTTAAGATGAAGGGTCTGGGTTATCCTTAGTTTTGCAAAATTTCTACACTTCCAGTTACACTTTAGACTTTGGACTTTCACAATGAAGTAAGTTTGTAATAGATATGTGAGGAACCTACCTGAAAAATATCTAAAAGCTTTAAACAAACATCCTTCTCATCTTGGCTGTTATTCGCAATAATTTCGTAGGCGTCTGTCCAAGAATTGTCATACAAACTGTTAAATTTCTCCGTAAGTTTCTCGGGTCTATTTTTGTCACTGAGATCTGCAATGAATGGGTTTCCATCCAGCATTTTTTCACCAGCTACTTTGCTCAAGCTAAAGAATTAAATCATGCATTAATATTGGATAAATGATACCATATAAAATCATATATTAATATTGAACAGAAATAAGAGGCTCTCAGAGCCCGCATCGGTCACCTGGACCATGGCCTTCTAATAATCACAGAGGCAATCAGTCTTATGCTATGTTTCCACTGACTTCAACCTTTAAAGACGTTTAAGAACATTATCAACACAACTGTTTTAAAGGGGCTACTACTATACTATTGTGACCACTGTTGCTGTGGTTTCCGAAAAGACTTCTGACTGCAAAAATCCCATAGGGTCCTTTGCAAACTATGTTCTCGGCTGGCGGCCATCTTGGATGAGATTCGACATAAAAATCACAAACTTTGAAGGAGATCACCCAAGGAATATTGTCACGAAGTTTGGTTCAAATGGGCTTAGTGGTTTTAGAGAAAAAAAATTAAAGCATTTCACATAAGGTCAATATGTTAAACTATGTTTACCACTGACGGCCATCTTGGATGAGGTGCGGACAAGCCGCATACAATTTTTGTGCGGACAACAACCTGGACACAATTTTTGATGGGGACCACATAAGGACTATTGCAACCAAGTTTCGTCCCAATTTGCTCAGTGGTTTTAGAGGAGAAAATTTATGAATGCATATCCCGTAGGGTCCCTTTGTAAAAATATGTTCCCCACTGGCGGCCATCCTGGATGAGGTGCGGACAAGCCGCACACAATTTTTGAAGGAGTGTGTTCCCTAATTAAAAAAAACATAGGTAATCAACGATTACAAAGTTCGCCTCGTTATGGCATATGGACACAGAAACCCAATTTTGCCAGGGTGCTCATTTACCATCCCTAATGCATGAATACAAAGGCTTGATGATCTTACCATGTACAGTAGCCGAGATCTGAACTCCGACGTAAACTAGAATGTAAGTCACTCAAGCGGAAAATATAGGTCAAAGTGACCTAATTTTGCCTGGATGCTGACCAAACATCAGAGATGCATGCGCATGCAAGGTTAGATGATCCTACCATGTACAGTGATTGAGATCTGAACTCGGACGTAAACTTGAATGTAAGTCACTCAAGCAGAAAATATAGGTCAAAGTGACCTAATTTTGCCTGGATGCTGACCTAGCATCAGAGATGCATGCACATGCAAGGTTAGATGATCCTACCATTTACAGTGACTGAGATCTGAACTCGGACGTAAACTTGAATGTAAGTCTCTCAAGCGGAAAATATAGGTCAAAATGACCTAATTTTGCCTGGATGCTGACCTATCATCAGAGATGCATGCACAAGCAAGATTAGATGATCCTACCATGTACAGTGACTGAGATCTGAACTCGGACGTAAACTTGAATGTTTGTCACTCAAGCGAAAAATAAAGGTCAAAGTGACCTAATTTTGCCTGGATGCTGACCTACCATCAGAGATACATGCACATGCACAGTTAGATTATTGCACTATGTATAGTAACTGAGATATGAACTAAAATGTAAATTTGAATGCAAGCCACTCAAGCGGAAAATATAGGTCAGAGAGACCTAATTTTCTTGGAGGCTGTGAGTTAACCCAAGATGCACCTGCATGCAAAGTTTGATGACCATACACTGCATAGTTACTAAGATGTATACCCAAATGCAGACGCGGACGAAGACGTGGACGCGGACGAGGACGTCGGGGGTACTCCAATAGTCCCCCTCAACTTCGGTGAGGCGAACTAAAAATTAGATTATGAAATACATGATAAGATCTTAGATATAAATGGTAGGTATATTGTTATGGATTTGACAATTGAAGAACAAAGATTAACTTTAGTCTGTTCATATGGGTATAATAGTGATGAACCTAGCTTATTCCATGAAATTATGCAACATATTGTCATATTTAAAAACTCAAGTATCCTTTTGTGTGGGGACTGGAATTTTGTTCAGGAAAAAAATTAAGATACTTTTAATATTTTACATGATAGGCACCCTTTGTCAAGACAAATAGTAAATGAAATGATAGAAAATTTAGAACTTGTCGATCCATGGAGAGTATGTCATCCAGATGACAGAGAATATACATGGCATCAACACAAACCTGTTAAACAAAGTAGAATTTCTTTCTTTCTTGTGTCTGAAGACTTGTATGCACTTATGAAGAATACAAAGATATCCCAGGTTATAGAACTGACCATTCAGCCATAACATTTTCTTTTTCAGCTTCGCTTCAGAAAAGGGGTAAAGGGTATTGGAAATTTAACTCTAGATTATTAAAAGATACTGATTATATCCTTCTTATTAAGAAATGCATTTCAGATACTGTTCAGGAATATTATCTATCTGGTGATTTGAATGACCCATTAAATGTTAAGATTTCTTGTAATGATCAATTTTTCTGGGAAATTCTGAAAATGAAAATAAGAAGTATTTCGATTTCTTATAGTGTTAAAAAGTCAAAACAGGAAAAGGAGCATACAAATACTTTAGAAAAGGATATTGAATCATTGGAAAATAGATTTTCAGCTACCTCAGATGAACATATATTGAAATCATTGAATGAAAAGAAAAGTGAACTAGAGAACAAAAGGGAAGAAATTGTAGATGGTCTTTTATTAAGGGCAAAAGCAAATTGGCATGAAAATGGGGAAAGGTGTACCAAATTTTTCTGCAATTTAGAAAAGAAAAAATTTGTAAATAAAACAGTTTCTGAGCTGATAGATGATGATGGTAAGTATATATCTAACCAATCTGATATTCTTGAAGCTCAGGCTGAATTTTATACAAAGTTATACACTTCTAAAAAGAAATATTCAAGTAATATATCTGATAATATATTTTTTACCATAATGTTAAACTTTCAGATGATTCAAAAGAATCTTGTGAAGGTGAACTTACATTTCAAGATTGTGGAGAAGCCCTTAAGCATATGGCAAATGTTTAAAGTCCAGGTTCTGATGGTTATACTTTTGAATTTTACAAGTTTTTTTGGAAATATATTGGTCCATTTGTATATAGATCTTTAGATAATGGATATAATGTGCGGGAATTCTCTCAATTTCAGTGCCAAGCTGTAATTACTTGTTTACCAAAAGAAAATAAAGATAGGAGGTATATGGGGAATTGGCGACCCATTAGTCTTCTTAATTGTGATGCAAAATAGCATCTTCAGCTATTGCATACAGAATTAAGAAGGTTCTTCCATATATAATAAGTGATAGTCAAAAAGGTTTTATGAAAGACAGATTCATTGGGGAAAACACACGATTACTTTATGACCTCATGCACTATCTTGAGGATAACAATAAACAAGGTCTTCTTTTGTTAATAGACTTTGAAAAAGCATTCGATTCTGTAGAATGGGAATATCTTCAACATGCCCTTAAAAGTTTTAATTTTGGTTCATCTATATGTAAATGGTTTTCAGTTCCATACAACAGAGCTAAAAGCTGTATCATTAATAATGGATACATGTCCAACTTTTTACAACCTTAGTCGTGCATGGATACCGACAAGGGGATCCCCTGTCACCTTATTTATTTATTATTGGAGTCGAATTATTGTCCTTAAAAATTAAAGAAATCAATAATATTAAAGGTATTAGTGTAAATAAGGCGGAATCTTTGATTAGTCAGTATGCAGATGATACTTTTCTTACATTAGATGGAGGTGAAGTATCTCTTAAAGAATCAATTAAATGTTTTGATGATTTTTATCAAACATCTGGTCTTAAAATTAACTCATCAAAGACAAAAGCGGTATGGATTGGTAGTAAAAAGTAATCTGATCTTATTCTTTGTCCACACATTAATTTACAGTGGTCAAATTCAAACTTTAAACTGTTGGGAATTGATTTCTCTTTGAACTTGGATAGTATGGTAGATATTAATTTGCGAGCCAAAATAAAGGCAGTATCACAAGTTTTAAAAAGTTGGCAGCATAGAAAACTCACCTTATTAGGTAAAATTACAGTTATTAAATCTTTGGTATTGCCGAAGCTTGTTCATTTGCTTACTTCATTACCAAATTTAACACATGAAATGATGAATGAATTGAAGAAGCTTTTCTTCAACTTTATATTGGATGGGAAACCAGAAAAAATTATCACAAGTTTTAAAAAGTTGGCAGCATAGAAAACTCACCTTGTTAGTTAAAATTACAGTTATTAAATCTTTTGTATTGCCGAAGCTTGTTCATTTGCTTACTTCATTACCAAATTTAACACCTGAAATGATGAATGAATTGAAGAAGCTTTTCTTCAACTTTATATGGGATGGGAAACCAGAAAAAATTAAACGATCCACTTTAATTGGAGATTATTCTGATGGTGGACTGAAAATGGTACATTTTGAGTCATTTAACTTTTATCTCAAAGTCGGTTGGATTAAGAGGTACTTTAATGATACGAATGGTATCTGGCAAAAAATGTTTTGCCTCTGAAGTACGTAACTTTGGAGGGGATGGGATGTTTTATTTGGAAAAGTCCGAAATCAAGGAAATTTTATGTAAACTTAGAAATCTTTTCTGGAAAGATGTCCTTCAAGGATTACACAAGGTTAAGCCATTCACCAAGATGAATATTGAAGATATTCTATCATTAGATATTTTCAATTTTGTTTCAGTAGATGAATTTAGTTTCTACAATAGATGGGATTTTTTTGGCATAAAAAACTTGTTTGATTTAATTAATAAGGACAGAAAGGTTTTTTATACTTTCACTGAGATTGAACAGATATGTCACACTAAAAATTTTGTAAAATACTAGTTTAATTTCAAATATTCCAAGATCCATAAAGAATATTATTAAAGAAAAACTAAGGATTTTGACATCAATTCTTTTCATCCATCAGATGTATTTACAGACATTTTGTCTTCAAAAAAATCACTTAAATATTTGAATTCAAATTTAATACAACCTATTGTTGCCTAACCTATGAACAAAGTTATTGCACGGGAAGAAGTATTAAATTGTGACTTGGGTAGCTTAGATAAGTACTTTACTGTTCTTAAAGTATGTTGTCAAAATCCCTACTTAAGAACTTTTCAATATAAGATGCTGCATCGCATAATTCCGACAAATAGTTTTCTACACAAAATACACATTAAAGACACCTATATATGCACTTTTTGTAAATCTGAAAGAGAAACAATTGAAAATTTATTTTATGAATGCTCAATTACATATAACTTTTGGATTCAATTCTTTGATTGTTTAAAAAGATACTTCACACATATTGAATGTAATAAACCACAAATACTATTGGGTTTCACTGAGGAAACTCGTCTCCTTAATTTATATTATTAATTGCTAAGAACTATGATTTCAAATGTAAACTGGATGAAAAGATTCCAAATCTCACAGATGTAATATTCAAAATTAAAAGATACATGTCTTTAAAAATATTTATTGGAACTGATAATAAGAATGCTAAAAAACTTTTTGGGCCCCAATTTATCAGATATTTCCATAATCTTAGATTTTATTTGTATATTTTTACTATATTTTTCCCTCAATGGAGCTAGTCAAGCAGTATATTGTATATATGTGTATTTTGATTATGTTTTTTTCAAAAGAATATATTTGTACACTTTTTAATATTTGATATTGTGAATGTTAGAGTGTAAATTGAAGTGTGTAACAGTTGATCTAAGGGGCAGTGAGAATGAATATGAAGGTGTGTAGTAGTTGATGTAAGAGTGTGAGAGTATAGAAGTCAGTGTTATGGTATTTAAACCTCTAAATATATTCTTTTCTGCTACAAAACAATTAGATTTTACAGTCAGTTAAAATATTATAAAACTCCCCATTACACCCTGGTCAGGTGGTGTTGTAGGGGTATCTGTAAAAGCCTGACTGCAAAAACAAATATTTTTTTTTTGAAGGAGACCATCCAATGACTATTTTGATCATGTTTCCTTCCAATTCGCCAAATGCTTTCAGAGAAGATCTTTGAATGTATTTCCCATAGAATCCTTACGTTCAACTATGTTCCCCACTGGCGGCCATCTTGGATGAGGTGCAGACAACCCGGAAACAAATTTTAAAGGAGACTACTCAAGGACTTTTGTGACCATGGTTCCAATTGGCCCAGTGGTTTCAGAGGAGAAGATCTTTAACTGCGGACGACGGACGCCAAGTGGTGGCATAGCCAGGTGAGCTAAAATCGTTGTGTGTCAATGACTTGTTTTATATGTAATAGTGTGGAAAACACAAAATAGCTTATTTTTATATTATATAACATACTTTCATCAGTTGCCGGTATTTGAATACACTAGCTGTAACTTGTACGAAGGTATTCATCAACCCAGAAGTCAGAACTCTGGTACTGACCCGAAAACCGATTATATTTGGAAACTTGCAATATTAAATTTTTTTGGAAATTTTGTTTAAATTTTGGAAATAGCTCAAAGCAAAAGTCATTTGGCTTCGACAATTCTTGAGGTGTTCGGATCAAATATGGGGAATTGATAGCATTTGCAAAGGAAGCTTTCATCTCTATAGCAATATATATGAAATGAAAAAGAAAAGTATAAATTGAGAACTTTACCAGATGTTTTATGGAAACTGCACGAGGTTAAAATTACCTGAGTTTTAACCGATCAATTTCTGCAGTTTGTTCCGATACATCAATTTTTTCAATTGGCGAATTCCATTTTGAAGTCTTTCATTTTCGTCATACAATACTTTATTCACATCTTTTCCAGAGTCTTGCTTTAAATCCAAAATTGTCTTTTCGTGCTCAAATGTAAGTTTATTTGCGGCTCTTGATTGTGTCTCGATTTTCTTCTTGAGTTCTCCGATTTCTTGTTCTAATTTGCTTATCTGTATATTCTTCTCCTTAAGTTGTCTGAAATTTTCAGAAATCAACATGTATTCATTCTAAGAGAAAATATTATTCACGAGAACAAGTGCAAATAAAAAAAATTAATTGACCACTCAAACCGGTGCGGAGGGCCGTCTTGAACTTATTCTGAGGTATGAGCAAAGCTCACTGTTGATGACCTCATGGTGATTGTAAGATGAAGAACAACAATAAAAGCGTTGTTCCGTTGCATGGTTTTACCGTGCATTTGTATAGATTTTTTCTCATTTGCAATTTATTCCAAATCGTTTCACCGCTTATTTATAACTGGAGTTAGTCTCTCCTGATTGATTCATTAGTTAGAGTTTAATGTCCAATGAGGAATATTTCAAATTTATCACGACGAGAACAACTTAATAAATTAAAAAAATGAAAGTAAAAAGAAGAAAGAAATAAAGGAGGAAGGGACAACCGGGGCAACGACTTTTGATTGCCACTGGAAAAGAGGAGAAATGGGTAGGGGCAAGAACTTTAGCCTTCTATACGACACCCAGTGCGTCTGCTCTCTTTCGAGAAATAAAGAAGGGGTCTTTATACTGCATGGAGAGTGGCGTTTCTCCACACAGTTTGGCTACAATGGTTCGCGGTCAGACTTTCCGTATTATGACCTCACTACCCCGCAAAGACAGGGCATTCCCCTATCCAATACCTGGTGACGCGCCCGGCAGCTCTGTAGCCAGAGCCCCTGAAAACCGATTAAGGTGCTGGGTAGTCTCTCCTTTTCTGCAGAGGGGTCTGTAATAGATTTCCCCTGCGAATGCAGAGGGGTTCGTAATAGAGTCCCCGTGCGAGAGTTGAATGCACTGTATTTATATTTCAGTTATGATGTACTTGTTCTTGACAGAATATCTAATATGAATATACTATCATACTTTCAAATTTGTGTAATTTCCAAATGTTAGTGTGACTACCTCTTTAAAGTGTCCATGTCTTATTATTTTATCATGCAAAGTTTTCTTGCAAATCGAATCGATGAGTGCTCTGTGGTTCTTTATATGTTGTGATTGTCTTCTGTCAGTCTTTTGTCGGGCAACAGATGACAGCGATTTTAAGAACTTATGTTTTTTTTCTATCCACATCCATGGACCAAAAGTTTAGAAACATGGATGTAACATTGTTTGACTTAAGAAGCAATATTCGCTTAAACTGGTGCCAGAGGCCGTCTTGAACTTACTATGAGGTGTGACCAAACCCCATTGCTAAAGGCCTCGTGGTGACTTCAAGATGAAGAAAAACTATAAAACCGTTGTTCCATTGCTTGGTTTTACCATGTATTTGTATAGATTTTATCTCATGTGCATTTACTCAAAATTGTTTAATTGTTTACTTTACCAGTACTAATTGAAACGTTTACTAAGTTGTCGAAATGCGCGCATGCAGAAACTAAATTCACGGTAACTTCGGTATTTTGTTGTTCACTATCGGGTTGGTAATCCCGGTTTAGCATAGCATAACGGTATTTGAGGTTTCGGCAATAAAATACATGTTGACCTCCGCTTCCTATGGGCATTTATTTACCACTCGGTAAAGTAGTTTTAGAACGCGGAATTAACCAAAAATTCAGTACACTAAATTAATCGACCAGGTAATCCTGGTTTAAAAAAGCAATTACCTAATGGTAATGGGGTTTCTGAAAATAAATCAAATAAATACATGTTAACGTCAGCTTGCTATAAGTTTTCATTGATGAACAAGGATTACCGGTCAATAAACTGTGTTTTAAAGCGCGAATTGCCCAAAACGTCGGCAAACTAGGTTTATTGAAAATACAACTTAAACCCCAAATACCGGGAAGTTAAGATGATTGGCTGCACATTTTCGGGTATAACCAATCAATAAAAAGATATAGTATGGACATTTTCATTTAATATTTAAAATTCTTTAGCCAATTATATTAGCTATCCGGTATTTTGGATGTTGCATTTTTAGTTAAACTTGTTTTCCGCAGTTTTGATTAATTCCTCGTTTAATTCCTACCGAACGGTAATCACTGTTTATTAAAAAAAACTCATGGGAAGTGAAGGCTAACATTTATTTATTTTTGAAAACCTCCATTATCATTCGATAATTGTGTTTTTGTCGGAAACCAGGATTACCGGTCGATAAACCTAGTTTACCGAAGTTGCGGTTAGTTCTGAGCCGTAAAACCTACTTTACAGAGTAGGTATAGCAATAAAAACTCGGAGGTTAACATGCATTTTATTTCGGAAACCCCAATTACAGCTCGGTTATTGGGGTTTTCGAAGCTAATTGCAAAAGAAAAGATAACATGAAACATCCACATTAGCCGAAAATCACAATTACATGTCACACTTCACCTGGAAACTAAGCAAGAAAGACACCAATAAAAAGACAAACGCAAACGTAAACTACGATAGGAACTATGGATAGCCGGACTTTGTACTGGCACTAACAAAAGCTAGCGATAGGGTTAAACCAGGATTACCGACCAGGTAAACCGAGTTGTCTGGCGATAAACCTGGTTTAGGTAAGGTTTGGTTAATTTCGCTTGCCATAGCCCTGTCAACCTACTTAACCACACTCGGTAACGTAGATTTCGCAATAAAAACTCATCTATAAAGCGGAGGCTAACATGTAACGTGTATTTGATTTTTTGAAACGTTAATTTAAGGTTTGGTTAAATTTGAGTGTCATATAAATGCTTGATTGTCATGTATTCACCTAGATGTAACAACAGGCCAAATATTTTGTTTTTATGTGTTAGATTTGAAAGTATAACGGGTTCAAAAATGTCACTGGGTTCAGATTTACACGAAAGGTTCAAGATCACCATATGCATATCGACATACCACGTTATTGTAATTATAGTGAAAGTTATTATTGCTGAGTAATGAACAGAACTGTAAACATATTAAAGAATCAAGTCAAAGAAATGCCTACTGGCTTTCATCCATATAGATGAAGAAAAGGCTGTAATAGGTTTAGTCTTTCCATGACAGTTTCCGGAAAGTGGATTCATGACATAGTTTCTTGAACTGTGAAATCTTGTACTTATACAGAAATGAAAGCTGAATAGTTGCTAACATTATAATGAGTCTACACTTTTTTATATGATAAATTGAAAAAAAAATTCTTGAAGAAAACAATTAATTCAGACGAATTTAATGAAAAAAAGACAACTTTTCACAAATTTCGAATAAGAAATAGAAATGGGTCGTTCAAAATACCCAGAGAACAAAGAATGTCTTTAAATGTTAAGAATTGAATATTAATCTCATTTCATTTAAGATTGTAAAAGATGAGCTTTACAGTCGTAAACGTTTTAAAATAGTTCGTTAATGTACGTTCTGAAACTGGAGATTATGACATCCGTTAATTAATACATGTCACATGTCGGCTTCAAGTATACGGTATTTGGTTGAGTGGAACCTGTGTTAAGTAGAATGCAGTATTTGGCTGACAGATGCCTGTTTTTTAAGGCTAAATGCAGTATTTCTGGTCAGATGACTTTTCTTGTGGTTAAATGCAGTATTTGGTAGAGAGAAATCAATTTTGTGAAAAATAAAGAAATGACTGACAGAAACCTGTTTTTCTTTTGTGGTTAAATGCAGTAATTGTCTGACAGAATTTGTTTTGTTATACTTTGCAGTATCTTTTCGGGTTGACGCGCGTTTTTGTTTCATCAACATATGCCATTAATCTTTACAAGCTGTAGTACCCTTTAAGTTGCTCTTTTTCTGAATCCATTATTTTAATAGGTTTATTCTGCAAATAGAAAAAAAAATCTTTTTACAACTTACAAGTTATTACATACATTTTTCACTACTCTTTAATATTTATACGACAGCAAAATTTTTGAGGTCGTATTATTGTATGGCCGTTGTCAGTGTCGTCTCCGTTGTAGGCGTCATCTGCGTCTATGGAAAACATACCTTTGTTTTTAGTGGATGGATCATTATCAGATTTTAGTATCACACTTTTTCTGGCGTTTGTATTTTGTTCTCTTTGTTTATTTTGTCTATCTGGGTGTGATTCTAATTTTGCTATGTATTCTTGATGTATGATTTTTTGGTTTTTTTTTCTTCTATATTAATTTGGAAATTAACTTAAGCTGACATTCTTAATTTGAATTCTGAGACCCGCCCGTTTCAGGAGAAAGGCCAAAAAGATTAAATTTGGCGTTTTCACGTACTGTGGAAGTATTTTTATTTGTGGGCATCAATTTTCGTGGTTTTCCTGAATATCACTATTTCGTGGGTACCTAAATTCGTGGTTTTGAATTGTATGCAATTCAAACTATAGGGAAAACAAGCATTTCGTTGGGAACTTAATTTCGTGGTTTTCGCGAACCACGAAAATCACGAAAATTGGAACCTCACGAACAATAGTACTTTCACAGTATTTGACATATATTTATCACAGGCATTTTGGGGCCAGGATTTTTTTCTCTTCATTAAAAAGAGGTGAGAATAGGGTTATGTTTATAATGTTTATAAAGTATTAAAATGGAAAATGTCTGATTGCGCATGCGCAGAAGGGCATGAATAGCGATATTTTACAACAAAATAATAATAAAAAAATCCTGGCCATTGGGGGCCAGGATTTTTTTATTATTATTTTGTTGTAAAATATCGCTATTCATGCCCTTCTGCGCATGCGCAATCAGACATTTTCCATTTTATGTCGACATTCTATGTCGAAATGTACATTGATAGTAAAATAGGAAATTGACGATAGATATATGTTATATTAGTATAAAATAGCTAAAATAAATGGCCAATATTGAAAAATGGAGTAAATATTACAAAAAGGGGGAGGAACCATAGGGGCCCAATACAGGGTCCTGTCCTCAAGCACCTGTGAAGAAAACAAATAATTTTTGACAATTTAAGTTTGATGCAGTCATTTTCTATGGCGTTCATATAGCATATTTAAACAGATAAATTCAACTTTTTTTATTTCGTGCAGATTTTCAACAAATCACATAAACATTTTCCAAATATAGATTGACTTTTTATACCCTTGGAAACAAATATTGACATTTTTCTTACAGATCTTATAACGATCAATATCAAGTAAGGTCGAGCTTGAAACGATATGTCGTGATTAAGTCCGTATAAATCGGTAATTCGCAGAAGGAAAATAAAACTTTTGCTTTAACATAATAAATGGAATATACAATAATCATCCTATCCATCTGTCAGTTTTGAATGTTTGTCTTCCCTCCATCGTTTTCGATACGACAGTTTCTCTATTATTTGCAGAATTTCAATGAAACTTTAACCTTCCGTTTGTACATTATATGAAGATGTTCATATGGGAAAACATTTGTCGTCATATCACATATCAAGGGAGGAAGGCGAGATAATTGGCGATCAGGGTATTTTTCGGTTTGTTGATTTTTCGCACAGAATGATGTTCTTAAAGGAAAAGATTTCCTGCAAACTCGACAAATATGTTGTCAACTTAGTCTGAGGTCTAAAATTTTTCTAAGTGGCTACAATGGAAATCAGGAATATCGTACATAAATGCATAGAATTGATCAATTTAGAATACTCAAAAATGTCAAAAACAATTTAATACTTTTATCCAGAGTTTGAATGTAAATATTATTGATGCTTTAAATGTTGTCATAGTGGAATGTACGGTTCTCAGAAATACATAGTTTTTTTCAATATTGTTGGACTTGTATACTATTTACGTAAATTTAACCGTTTCACCATATCTTTGTTTTGAAAATGTTATATACTATATTGTACATACTGTGTTCAATGAAATATATTGAAATTAAATTTGAGGTTCAAAGTTTTGAAATTATTGGCAAATAAATTCATCTTAAGATTCTTCACGTCGAGACAAAAATTATGGGAACAACGTAAGTGCACTCATGTTCAAATACTCACAAATTCATAAAACTTTTGAAAAAACATTGTTAATAAATAACAAAATACCCAAGTTACTGTTAATTTTGTTTCTGCATATGCGCATTTCGACAATTAACTTTTGTCTCTTCGGTGCAGATAAAATCAAAACATTCTGAAGTCTATAATTCGAAATACATTGTACGTGTAAAGCTAATAGAGAACAAATGTGTTTTGATTATCTTTTAAAAGCAACTGAAAATTTCGTACAGAAGAATCGATTTTCACATACATATTATTTTCTTACGAATCCTTACGAATTATCAATGCATGGTCGTTCCAAAGCATCCGTATTTAAGTCGCCGACTTTCGTAAATAACTCGTAGACACTTCTAGGCATTCGAGTCGATTCATGTAAGGTGGTGAAATTTTTTTGACGAACTAACACATTTTACACGAATTTCCACGAATTTTTATCGATTATTTCATCAAAAAGAGGTCGCGAACCGATCTTAAAAAATCTTAACCAATCGCAAGAAATCTTTAAGCATTCGTAATAAATCGTGAACGATTTGGTTTTGTTATTTTTTAAGATTTGCTTTTCCATAAATTCTCCCAGAGAGAGAAATGTTCATACAGTGTATCTTATTTCCCTTAAAGGGCATATCTCGTCTCTATAAATGTCTGTTTGTTGTATAGCCTAAACTGTATATCATTTAAGAATTGAATGCATTATTTTTAAGTTTCATTGGGATATGAAAGGGTTGACCGAATCACATTTTTAATGAAGCGCCGTGGCGCTTCATGTTGAAAATGTGCGCCCGGTCAACCCTTTCATAGTCCCTATGAAACTTCAAAATAATGCATTCAATTCTTATAATTACATTTTAAACCCGAAATATAAAAAACAACTTAATTTACAGGGAAGTACATCACGTACATTGGCATTCTATTTTTACAAATTCATCCGCCACGTGAACACGTGGTCAAATGTGTTTCATGGGGAATTGCAACTTCACATTGATATTCCACCTGATCGATGTTCACCTATCAAACTGACGGAATTCAAATGAATATTCATGAAATGTATGTTGCCCTTATATAGTCAAATCATTGCCGTCAATTGACATCATGGAGCCTCTTGTTTGCACCAAGACCAATATCGAAAATCCGAAAGCTTATTGCACATCTACAGACTATATGCAACAATTCTACAGCAAAATTAAATCCCTCAATCCAAAAAATGTAGGAGGAGTTTGAGTTACAAGAAAAGTGTGACGGACGGACGGACGGGAAGTTTAACATTATCCCCAAACTTTCTTCAAAAGTGCGGGAATAAATATGTGTTAATTTGTTTTCCGCGTACGTGTGTTAGTAGTAACGGATGAGGACAGTAGGTTACATTTATTAATTCTTAGCTCTAATTATATGTGTTGATGAGATTTCTCCGCGATTCTGGTTTCCACCTGATTTGTCTTTTTGTCTCATGGATTTCGGCTCTTGACAACTCTGTTCGGTAATTTTGTTTATTAATGTTGAGAGAAGCAACATAATATAATGTTATCAATGAAAACATACCGTTCTGACACTTGTTTGCTTCAGGTTAGTCCGGGCGTTGCTCAAAGTTGAATTTGCCATGATTCTAAAAGAGAAAACATTCTCCAAGCAACCTTCAAATAAATGCTGCATGAACCTTGAAATAAATGCAGTGGGGATTTCAAATATGGTTGAGGATTTCAAAAGTGGTTGAATAATGATTGCTACCGACCATTTTTGAAATCGTATATTTTAACCGCTTTTGAAATCCACAACCACTTTTAAAATCCATAAGCACTATTAGAATCTGATTTTAAATTATAACTTTATTTAGAAATGCACATTTGTACCCGTAAGGGTTGAAAGCATATATAAACATATAATAAAAAGAAACAAACATAATCAGTCAAAAATATTTTCTGTGAACTATGCAATTTTTCCACTTTCCTCAGTATAAGCGACTTTTTAATAAATGGAGCAACGTATTGCAAGTGAACCGATAGGGACAATATTTTAACTAGTTTTTCAATTTCGTTTTCATTATTTTCAATTTTAAAAATGTTTACATTTTGTTTTTCAAATTCTTCGCTTTAGCCTAATGGAAGTATATTTTGGGCATTTATAGAAGAAGTGAGCTTCATCTTCTAATTTATTTAAATGACAATTCGGGCAGATTCTATTTTCTCTTTTTATATTTTTGAATCTGCCTCTTTCTATTTCTAAAAAGTGATCACATATGCGCATTTTGCATACATTTTTTTCTATTTCCAAAATTATTTTTTATGAAGAAGTATTCAATTTCATATTTAGTTTTAATTTTACTATATAGAAATATTTTATTGTTTTCATTTGATGAATTCAATTTTTCGAAGAAAGATTTTTCATATTTATTTTTTAATTGCTGTTTTATATTATTCAGAGTTTTATTATCTTTTAGATAATTTAGTTTTTCTAATTGTTTTAAATCAATATTATTAGATGAGCAAATGTCATTTACATACGAAAACCATGAATATGTTCCAGCTGTATGAAGATTTTTGGATAAGGAAAATGCATCATCTAACAATGGATTGCTGGTGTGACTAAACAGTCTCACTAGATATTTGATAGCCTGTGATTAAATCAATGTATCTAGTGGATACTGAGCAAGTTCGGCTCTAGCTGCTATATTTACTGACTGTTTGCTTAGCCCCAAAAAAATTTACAAAATTTTAAATTTGTTTTTTCTATATAACTTGTGTCATAAGTGATATTATATCAAATTTTGGATTACCCTTTAAAGAAAAACACCTGACATTTTATTAACGATGTTATGCGCAAATTTTTTTCCGTGTATTGCACTCATTTGATGCCCTCGAAAGTGTATTTGGCCTCCATAAGTAGGCTTAGTAATGAGTACCTCTATCTGACTATTTTTGGATAATGCTTTCCATATTACATGTATTTGATTCTAATGCTGCATATAATAGGTTACTCCTTGAAACACATTTACAGCATAAATTTACTGTTATTGTGCAATTTGAGTAATTTTGTATTTTGTATATATAATACAGTAAAATGTTTCAATTATATATCAACTTTAAAAACAAAAAATAAATAAATAAAACACACACACGCATTTCAAAATAGTAAGGGATTTCAAATGTGGCCAATCAATTTCTCGGGTGGTTGATTAAAGATTGTTGCCAACAATATTTGAAATCCATCACCACTTTTAGATTTAATTTCACACGGCAGTCCCAAACAATTTTAGGCTGCAGAGGCAGTGAATAATTGACGAAAATTCTACTTAAATTCAAGATGAAGAACAACAATAAAATTGCTTTGTTTTACCATACATTTGTAGAGACGTTGTCTTATGTGCATTTACTCCATATCCCTTCATTGCTTACTTAAAATTGATCTCCTGTGTTTTTAAAGATGTATCACATAATTTTGAATAAAACCTGGGATCAGCTGTCAAGCTAGCCAAGACAGAATAATAGGTCTATAACTTCTGGTTTAACCAGCAAACATCCTTATAACAACTGTAATGTGATTATATTAAATATATTTTTGTGTTCACGGTCACCTTAAGATTAAATAACGACCTTACGTTTATCAACATTATTCTTTTGTTGAAGGGTATATAACTCAGCGATATTGGCCATTTTCATTCCCTTTTTAGATTTATGTTTATCTATTCATTCTAATATGAGGTACCTGCTATCACTTCTGTTTTGTTTTACATTCCCATATAACAGCAGCCTGTATCAATTACTCCAAATTCGATCATTACTGTCAACATATCAAAGAAAAACAGATTAATATATAGGACATATTTAGCAATGTACCATATGCGCTATAAAAAGACATTAATTTACTTGAAAAATTAGAAAAAAAGTATTTTTGTTATAGTCATAATTTTACTTACTTGCCTGTCCTTGTTTAAAGGTCCCACGGCTAGGAGTTATGAAGAATGAGACTAAAAAAAGATTAACTGGTTTTCAAATATACGGTCTACTTTCGTTTTAAAACCAGTGTACGAGATAAAAAAATGTTTAGAAGACAACCACACACAGATCAAAGGTAAATAACCTATATGTATTTATTACAGTTACAAAGCGATTTTGTTGTGGTACAGATAGATTCGCCTCAAAATGCTATAGGGCAATTAATGATGCCTCGCCTTTCTAAATTTAGTTAGTTAAGTGTCGTCGTTGCTTATTGTCGGGGTTGTCAGCATTTTACATTTCTTGTAAGTGCCTCACTGAACGAACACCATAGCAACAAAACGAAGAGAAATTGACATTGCATTCTATAAAAAACAGAGCAAATAGTGACAAAGCACAAAAACAGAAATGGTGGAATTTTACCAAAGCACTAGCATTGTGTTAACTTTATTGGAAATCTTCGGGGCACCTGATGATAAATACAGTTTTTTAGGATTCAAATTGCTAACT
This sequence comes from Modiolus philippinarum, assembly GCA_002080025.1. NCBI lineage: Eukaryota > Metazoa > Mollusca > Bivalvia > Mytilida > Modiolidae > Modiolus > Modiolus philippinarum. Next base: position 36,196 of record MJUU01008311.1, read on the forward strand.
AGTGCTTTAGTTTTGTCTAGTGTTTTGTCTTTGTCACGTTGTCTCCTTTAGTGTTACGTCTAAATTGCAGTGTATTTTGGGGTTTTTTTTTTTATTGAATTTTCCTGTTTACTCTCTATTTGCTTCGGTATTCGTTTGCTGATATTTATCACGAAGGGTCGTCGGCAGCGCTTGTACACTAAAATAAAAGCACACAGGCAATCACCAATAACACAAATTGAAAATAACATGACAATTACAAAAAAATAGTTTATAAGCCAAAAGTCAGACCCATTGGCCAGGCATGACAGTATTACACATTTATAACGGTTCACTAAGGGATATAAAAAGACTGACATTTTCGAGTCAAAGTGTTTTTACATATTTGTTTGGACACTTTGCCAGTTTATTTTATGTTTGGTGGTGACCCCGCATCCATGAGAATTAATAAACATAGATTTAGCGTTGTTCGACATGATTTTTAGCAATGGTTTCCGCCCAACCGGTGCTAAGGGGCAGTCTTGAATAACTATGAGGTATAAGCAAAGATCATTGTTGAAGGCCCCTTTGTGGATTTAAGATGAAGAACAACAATAATCTAAGCGTTGTTCCATTGCTTGTTTTACCGTGTATTTGTAGATACCTTGTCTAATGTGCACTATCATCGTTTATCTAGTAATTCCAAACAAGGTATTTGTCATATCCGTAAATAAAAAAAAACTCCAAACCATACATACTAAATAAACAACCAGTGAGATAGGTAAAACATGAAGTTATTCAATTGAATGTATTTTTAGTTTTGTCGAAGGTAGAGTTTACATTGCTTGTAATGTGAATTTAAGGCAACACAAACAGGTAGGTACAATTATGTCTGACATGTCTTAAAATGCAATTAAATCCATTATTACGTGTCAGGTTGAGTCTTATTTTAAGTTGTACTAGCGACTTAGCTTAGTACACGTTTTCAATCGTCAAGTTTAAGCTAATTCATTATATAGGGAATAATACATGGCAAAATCCGTATCACATGCGGTATCATCCCGAGTTACCAATATCAGCCCGAGGGCCTTTGGCCCGAGGGATGATATTGGTCGAGGGATGATGATACGGCATGTGATACGGATTTTGCCATGTATTATACAGTTTATCATTATATTTAAACAGAAGACTACTTAATCTAAAAAATACTGTCAAAAATTGGCAAGAGGAAATGCATGTATGAAGAAAATTTCAAAAAGGACGGAAAGGACTGGAGTTGGTTGGAATAAATTCTACCATGAAAAGGAAAAAGGTTTGCTTGATTTTTTAACTAAACCTCACAAAAAAATTATTCCCAAACAAATTTTCGTTACTCCCCGCAAATTTTTTTACCCCCATAAAAAAATTTTTTTTACCTCCCCCAAAAAAATTTTTTACCCCCTCAATTTTTTTTATTTTATTTAGAAAAAGTCAAATTGAACAAAAAACAATTTTTGAAAAAGGGTATGATACAGGGCTAGCCATGCGATAAAGGGTGTGTGATAAAGGGTAAGCCATGCGATAAAGGGTATGCGATAAAGAGTATGACGTCATAGTGTGAATACGGAATGAACTTCATGCACTGTATCACATATTCAATTACTAAACATATGATAAAATTTGATATCAGCTAGGTAAGTCGAGTTACTGAGTTTGTTATAACCCTATAATACGTAGAGTAGCTAAGTCGTTATAACGATTTCGAAGTCAGGATAATTATTTAACCTTTCACAAATGACATATAATAAGCAATGAAGGGATATGGAGTAAACAACGCTTTTATTGCTGTTCTTCATCTCAAAGTCACCATGAGACCTTTTACAATTAGCTTTGCTCATACCTCATAATAAGTTTAAGACACCCCTAGCATCGGTTTGTGGGGAATTCATTGCTTACTGCCAATCAATGCTACATCATCCTACATCCATGTCTCTTTACCCATGGATACGGGATCTTCAACATTTTACGTGAAATTAACTGGCAAAGTGTTTTTACATTCGCTGTCATCCGTCGCCCGACAAAAAGACTAACCGAAGACATTTACAACACTTATAATCACAACAAAACAAGACAATTTTGTCTCCTTGACATTTACCTGATTTCCTTTCTTTTTCATAATTAAAATCATGAGATGTTGGCACAAACGGAGATGATAAATTCAGCGACATTTCCCACTTTTTTCAATTCAGCGACATTATCATTTCAGCGACAAAAAGTATATAAATTCAGCGACATTTTATTTAATAAATTCAGCGACATTTACCTGTAAAACCAGGAGGTGGGGTAAAATTTTTTACAGGATAAATATTATTTAAAGTCAAATGGAATTAACTTTTCATTTTAAAATTGACAATTGTCTAGATTACCGAATATTAGTTGTTTTACACTGAGCAAGAGTATTTATTGCACAGATCTTCTAAGATGGATTATCATGTAAGTTTGAGCAACTGATGTTACTCCCGGTTTTCATGGGGGTTCACACTATGATTGCTTTAGTTTTTAATGTCGTTTTGTTGCTGTCTCACGTCCTTTTTTGTCTTTGTTTTTCTCTGGCGTCGTTTTTGCCATGTCTTTGGACTTCGATTTTTTGTGATAATCACTTCACTTGTTCCTTCGGTATTATACTGCCGTTTTTTCTAGAACTACATCTATATTCTAACTGCCACTGCTGTATCCTCTCTAACTCGTACTCTATCTACTTGACCCTTTTTTTGAAAATTTACATCAATGTATACTGATTTTTTTTTCTTTATATGAGGTATATATTTTTTATATCTATTTAAAATTCGGTGTCGCTGAATTCATATATAATACAAAGACAAAACGTCGCTGAAATGATATACGGAATTACTCAAAAAATGTCGCTGAAGTGATAGTCGCTGAAACGATAATGTCGCTGAATTTATACGCACCCGGCACAAAAAACGGGTGGTGAGAATAACTATTTGAAACCATTTTAAAGAGCCATTCTCTGTCAGCATAAAAAAATCTGGCATAAGGGTGGAAATGGGGGGTCTCCAATTTTTATGAAATTTTGTATATAAAGGTCATATGAAATCATCACAACAAAATAAGTTTTGTTTTTCCATTTTGAGCAGTGGTTGCTATGGTAACCGATCATGCCTAAATATGGTGCCAAAAATGCTGTCAAAATGGCCAAAACGAGTGAAATCTAAGTAAGCAGTAAAAGAAAATATGAATCAACTGGAGTTTTATTGCCATATCAATGTTAAGATAATAGGTCGATATAACATATAAACAAAAAGCAATAAAATGACTTAAGTCTAAATTTGGTTACCATGGCAACAAAAATCACAGAAAATGACACTTTCCAGAAATTTGGAAAATGGCTAATTTTGCATATTTTTAAGTGTTGATTACAAAAAATTGCATGCAATGGAACTTAATTTAACTTACTGAACTTACAGTTCAGTATATCATCTTTAAAATATCAAAATATAAAAGAGGTGTTTTTCCATTTATCTGAAACAAATAATTTTGAAATTTGCTGCAATATTTTTGTCGAAAAAAACCAAAATAATTATTTTGACTTGTATTTCAGTCCCTCTTCAGCAGATTGTATATATATTGGGTTTATTGGTCTATTTTGAAATTAGAATGCTTTGTAAAGCTTGACATATGTTATATGACCTTGACATACCACCCCAAGGTCACGAAACTCTTATTTTCAAGGTCATATTTTGGTAAAAAATCCATCGAAATCTGTATTCCGACTTGTATTTCAGCCCCTCTTCAAAAGATTGTAATGATATTAAGTATTTGTTTATTTTAAGATGAACATGCTTTGTATATCTAAGTATATGCTATATGACCTTGACATGCCATCCCTAGGTCATGAAAATCAAATTTTCAAGGTTTTGGCCACAAATATTCTCATTTCATAGGATTTTCTCAGGAATGATATACGATATGCCAGATGTAACCTTCTTATGACATTTAGCAAGCAACCATCAGCCATACGAATTTTTGACCTTGAACTCTGAAGGTCAAAAGATAACCATCAGGGTCATTATTTACCTATAAGATCAAATATATTGCTACCAGACGCATGTTTTTTGGTTTGTTATCATTTGGCGCGTGTATTTACTTTATATAGACTCTGGTGTATATTAAGAATACTACACAGTGACATTATTGAAAGAACAAAAACAGAATTGAAGGCTTCAAAAGATGCCATACCCTCAACGCAAATCCAACAGTGACCTTAACAGAAACTTTAACCATAGTCCTTCCAGCTGAAAACATATGTTAAGGCGACCTAAATCTGGTATTGTATTAGCTACTACCCAAGATCTATCTACTGAACAAACACCATTCCTCTATGATCTTTAGTTTCTGAATTATTGATTGTAACAAAAACAACTGAATATGTGGGGCCATACTTATGAACTAGTCTAATATAAACTGGTGCCATGTAATAGATATATGCCTCGCATTGCAGCTCCCATGTGATCAACAAACAATATTTGACGCAAACTACATGTATAATTTAATCAATTTAGTGCAGTTTTATATATTTCATTCATATAAAAAAAGAATGTCATAGAACCTAATTTTGGTACAGATGATGCGTACCACATAATAGTACCTAAAATATCTTCAACCAACCATTATAGTTGGTGAGATATTACCCTAAATTGAAAAATTAATGGAAGTTATTCATTTGGAAAATGTAGGCCGAGCCGACTGTTTTTTGGTACACATGTTGATAAGAACTGTAGATATATTCACTGGCCTAACATCATTGAGCTGCAACTTGGAGTTGCTCACATACGGACCTTAGAAGATACATTAATTGTAATGTGAAATCTACACTGTTGGAATTTGGGATAAAAAATCATGTCTGACATTATGCAAACTCATCTATTCAAAGAACATAAGCATCAGTGCATTGAATTGGAATTGTTTTCTGATAGATGGGATCGTTGCTCGTCATAAATCATTTTGAGCTCACCTAGACAGAGCCAGGGTTAGCTTTTGCCATTACTTTGCGTCCGTTGTACGTCTGTCCGTCGTCCATCTGGCGTAAACTTTTCATTCAAAGATCTTCTCCTCTGAAAGTACTGTGCCAATTGGGACCAAATTTGGCCACAGTAGTCCTTGGATGGTCTCTTGCAAAAGAAGTGATTTTCAGGTCCGCACTATATCCAAGATGGCGGCCAGTGGGATGCAGTTTTAACATTGGACACTTTTGGAAAAAAAATCAAAGATTTTCTCCTCTGAAACTAGTGAGCCTATAGGTATAAAATTTCCCCGCTATAGCCCTTTCGTGTATACTTACACAAACTGTTTTCCGGGTCTGTGCAATATCCAAAATGGCCGCCAGTGGGAAACATTGTTTTAACATTGAACCCTATGGGAAAAACATTCAAAGATCCTCTCTGAAACTGCTAAGCCAACAGAAACCAAACTTGGCCACAGTATAGTTCTTGGATGGTCCCCTAAACAATAGGGAACCAAACCTGGATCCAATTGAAACACATTTATAGGTCTTGCTTGTCATCTGAGACCAGTAGGCAAGTTGAACCATAGCTTAATTTAGATCCTTTAACCCTTTCCTTTCTTAGACTTGGCTGAAAAGTCAATTTTTACTATTCTGAATTGAGCTAGAAAATCTAGTTTATTCAAAATTCAACCATTAATGGAAATATACACACTGGTCTATTGTCTTCTAAATAATGCTTTCGCAACCTGGTTCCTTGTTACCATGGAAATAACAGGGACCTCAAATGGACAGAAAATGCATTTTTTGACATTTTGCCCTCCAAAATCAGGTTTCAATTTTTTTTTTAAATCTGAATTGCATACTGCACCCAGCAACTCACAAAATCCAAAATTCAACCTTATGATCTATAGGCTGGGCTATCTAGCGAGGATGTAAGGCCCCACTTGATTTCCAGTGAGTGGACTTGCGCTTTCTTCCTACCCCCAGGACTAAAGGGAGTACACCCCTTGACTTATTTTTTTAATCCTCAGTCTCGCCCGAAAAACACCTTTTTTGCCCAAGTTATATTTTGTTCAATAAACCCATATACTCATCCTAGAGCCCTATACAATACCCTCCTATAGCCCTAAAAGGGGGGGCTAAAACGTCAAAAGGCGTCTATATTAAGGAAAGTGTTAACAAATACTATCTAAGGTCCAAGTGAGCAATGCATGCTCTTGAGGGCTTCTTGTTTTATATTTCAATTTCATCAAAAGATTATGACACATAAGAAAACTATGCCATTTCTTCCTATTTAAATTGAAATTAAAAATTGATGTGTGGCAAACAACAATGCCAACTATCGGAAATTAATTCCAGTGCAATGCATATGTTCTTCAAATAGGTCAGCTTGCATAACGTCAGACATAAATTTGTATCCCTAATTCCAACAGAGTAGCTTTGACATTGCCATTAATTAATCTACTAAAGTCCATGATAGAGCAGCTACAAGTGGCAGGTTTATGATATTTGGCTAGTGAATGTATCTTTAACAGTACCAAAATACAATTGGTTCGGCCTACATTTTCCTAAGAATGACTATTAAATTATCAATTTAGGGTCATATCTCATACTACAATGGTTGGTGGAAGATATTTGTTGGGTGAATGCATAGTATATGGTACTCATTATCTATACCAAAATTAGGTTCTATGACCTACATTTTTCACATGAATGAAATTATAAAATTGCACTTAATGTATTTTAATACCTGTTGTTTGCTTCAAATATTGGTTATTGATCATGTGGCGCTGTAAGGAGATACATCTCTATAATATGACAACTGTTTATATTAGAAAAGCTCATAAGTATGGCTCCACATATTCAGTTGTTTTTGTTACAATCAATAATTCAGCAACTAAGGATCATAGACGAATGATGTGTGTTCAGTGATAGATCTTTGGAAGTAGCCAATATAATACCATAATCAGGTCACATTAACATATATTTTCAGCAGGAAGGCCAAGGATAAAGTTTCTGTTAAGGTCACTGTTTGGTTTGCGATGATCCAATGGCATCTTTTAGAGCATTCAATTGTGTTTTTGTTCTTTCAGTAAGTCTATAAATAACAAATGCTGGTAAAAAATGTGCCACTAGCTCCGAAGTATTCTTATAAATCAGAGTATATGTAAAATAAATACATAGGACAAAAAAAAACATGCATGTGGTAGCAATATATGATCTTATAGGTAAATAATTACCTTGATTATTATCTCTTGGCCTTCAAAGTTCAAGGTCAAACATCCGTATGGTTGTTGGTTGTTAGCTAAATGTCACAAGAAGGTTATACCTGGCATTTCCTATATCATTCCTGAGAAAATCCTTTGAAATGAGAATAATTGTGGCCAAAACCTTGAAAATTCGAGTTTCATGACCTTGGGATGTTATGTCAAGGTCATATAAAATAAACTAAGATATATACAAAGCATGTTTGTTTTCAAAATGAACAAATACCGAATATCATTCCAAACTATTGAAAAGGGACTGACATACAAGTCTAAATACAGATTTCGATGGTTTTTTTTTTTGACAAAAAATAACCTTGCAAATTTTAAGTTTCATGACCTTGGGATGGCATGTCAAGGTCATTTGGCATATGCTTAGCTTTACAACGCATTCTTATTTTAAAATAGACCAATGAACTCAATATCAATACAATCTGCTGAAGTGATACTGAAATACAATTCAAAATAGTTATTTAGGGGGTTTTTGACAAAAATATGACAACCACTATTGAAGCAAATTTAAAAATTATTTATTTTAGATGAACGGAAAAACACCTCTTTCGTTTTTTTTTATATTTTGAAGATAATATATTGAACTGCAAGTTCAATATGTTCAATTAATTTCTATCGCATGCAATTTTTCGTAATCAACACTTAAAAGGGGACAAAATTTGCCATTTTCCCAATATCTGGAAATTGTCATTTTTAGTGATTTTTGTTGCCATGGTAACCAATTTTAGACTTAAGTAATTTCATTGCTTTTGACCCCCTATAGCTCGCAAAATGTAATAGCTACCAACAATCCATTGGCATTCTACTGAAAGCTTACAACAAATGGAAATTAAAGAAAAAAATCCCATCGAAATCCGATGAAAAATTTTAAAAAATAGGTACTCTGCACTTTTGCATTTTTGTCACACACACTTGCTCGGTTTGAAATAAATACTATTAGTAATTTGTTTTGCGAGTATGGAATTCTCAGCTTGTATTGCATCGAGTGCGAAGCACGAGATGCAATACGAGCTGAGAAATCCATCCGAGCAAAACAAATTACTAATAGTATTTTTATCACTAATTTTGTTATTAATATATACCAGGTAAATGTTTCTTTTTCTATTGAAATATTTTTTTAGGTTAAACATGTAATTTTTAGCTAAATGAAACGCTTTTTTGATAGGATTATTTTTTTCACGAAACGTCACGCGACGTCATAATAATACGCTGTTGCTAACGTTCCATAGAGATTGACGATAATATGTTCATATCAGCGCAGTGCAGTGATAATAGAATTATCGTCGCTCCGAAACAATTGAAAATCAAGCAAATTAGCGATAAAACAAGTTATCAAAAAATCTAATGATAAGGCCCAAGATTAATGTTTCATAAGGAATCCATTGAAAAAAAACTGCATTAAAATTGGACTAGAAATTTTGAAAAAAGTTGTTTTGAAAATTGCCCCTTTTGGGTGCATTCTCATGAACGGTACATGAGACATGAAATCCCTTGACATACAACTGATTGGAAATTTCCTCGATAGTACACTGAAAGAAACCCCATCCAAATCCGATAGATAATAAAAATTTTATAGCCAAATATGTGAAAACACAAAGTTTTACCTTTTTTTGGTCCCTACTTTACAAACGGGGGAGGGGGTCCACAATGACTAAAACCAATCATAGCATTCCTTTTGTGCCATGGAACATTGTGTTAAAATTCCATAAGGACTGATCAACAGTAACTTCGGTATTTTGTTATTTATTGACATAAACTTAAAACAAGTGTCTACAGACAACGACGACGACAACGACGACAACTACGGCGATGACAACGACGACTACGATATACCATTATACGACCTCAATTTTTTGCGGTTCTATAAAAGAAAAAGAATGAAATGAAACGTAATTTAAAAAAGATAGGTTGTTGCACTACGAATCAAATTCTTTCCGAATTGTTTGTCAAATATTGGCAGTATATCTATGTACTGTTAATACTAATGGTCTCTTTACTTGAAAGAAAATCTTTTCCACTACTTTCAAAAAAAAATTCTTGAATTAAAAAAAAAATGATATTTTTAGACATAGGGTATTGTTGTGCTGTTTTATGTCGGATGGTGACCCCACGCAGAGGTCTGGATGACAGCATTCTTTTGTATCTGGCCTAAAAATAATGTAGATAACTATTCTTATTGTATTCCAGAGGAAGTCAGTCAGTTGCAGTTCTTTATCAACAAATAGCTAGTCTAAAACAGGAAAATGCAAATTTAATGAGGTAAGTGTTACAATGATAAACTGTTGAATGCAAAGATATCATCTTTTGTCTACCAAACTCAACAGGTATATTGTCGATAAAAAATCCTTGATATCATCCATGATGTATTTATTGTAAGAATCGGTATGTTCTAAACTATTCTCTTATGATGCACGCTTATTATCTATTCCTTGCACGAATAGTTATTTGTGGTACATAACGAGACTTTGAAGCTGGAGTTAGATATGAACTTGTTGAATCGCTTTTACTGGAATTTCATTGGTCGAACGTCAAGTAATAACACATCATGCGTGATGTGCTATTATTTTTTCGACGTTTTTATTGGACCACTGTGAAATCTCGTTGGCAGTGATTAACGTTACCTAGCAACGGTGTTGTCGTCTGAAACAAAAACAGCAGTTCGGCACAGAATATTATGAAAATCATAAGAGAAATAGTTTTAACAACTCGAAAAAATTGTATATCGCTGGATATCAGCTATTGTTATGTAATTTCAAATATAATAAACTCGCCAAAGGCTCGTTTATTATATTTTGAAATTACATTACTCTAGTTGATATCCATCGATATACAATTCTTTCTCGTTATGAAAACTATAAAGATCGTTCGTTGCCTGGGAGGAGATAGATGTACCTACCTTTTCAAGTCTGATAGAAAAAAATAATAATAGAAATAAACCTAAAACAGCCATACTTCTAAATCAATTTCCCATTTTTATGTGATCCACTTTTGTTAATTTAATACCAAGTTTTATTTTCATGTGCTTTGAAAGTGGCTAGAATTTGTTCATTATCGTGCAGTTTTTCCATAGATTAAAACAAATACTTGTCTCTTAGACACATTCCCCGTTTCCCTTCTTTTTTTCTATGTATATTTTTGCAACAATGCAACGACAATTGTGTGCTTCCCATATATCTGTTCCAAATAGCGAATGGGGGTAATAACAAAATTACCGAACAGAGTTGTCAAGAGCCGAAGTCAAGTAGACAAAAAGACAAATCAGGTGGAAACCACCTGAAAAATTGTCACCCGCAGAAGCTGGAATATTACTGTCCATGTTAGGGAAATTGATAATTATACCCCAAACGAACGAAGTTCAGGGGTATATAGCAATCACCTTGTGTCTGTCCGCCTGTCTGTCTGTGGTAGCAAACAATTTTTCGTAACAGTTTTCTCAGTAACTTCAATCACTGCAACTTGAAATTTTGTATGCAAGTTTAGAATGATGTCCTATATGGCAAGTAGCGATTTCAGGATTGCCGGACATCTACTTCCTATTTACCGACTTAGTTAATTTTCGAGATCTTTTGTCTATTGTAGAAACTTTTGTAACAGTTTTCTCAGTACCTACTCATCACTGCAACTTGAAATTTTGTATGCAAGTTTAGACTGATGTGCTTTACCGCAAGTAGCGATATCAGGATTGCCGGACATCTACTTCCTGTTTACCGACATAGTTTATTTTCGAGATAAGTGTATTTTGTCAATCGTAGAAATTTTTCGTATCAGTTTTCTCAGTAACTAATTATCACTGCAACTTGAAATCTTGTATGCTAGTTAAGAATGATGTCTTATACCGCAAGTATTGATTTCAGGATTGTCGGGCATCTACTTCCTGTTTACCGACTTAGTAAAACTTTTTAGATATTTTGTCAATCGTAGAAACTTTTCATAACAGTTTTTGCAGTTACTACTCATCATTGCAACTTGAAATTTTGTACGCAAATTTAAAATGATGTCCTATGTTGTAAGTAGCGATTTCAGGATTGCTGGACATTAACTTCCTTTGTACCGACGTAGTTAATTTTCGAGATCTTTTTATGCAAATTTCACAACATTTTAGTACACAATGGAATTGTGCAATTATAATTATTTTTGTGACAAATTATATTCGGGATCTTCTACTCCAGTGGGGAGTGGGGGATATCATTTTATGGCCCTCCAGGCCACAGTACTTCTAGTTTTGAAATCAAAATCGTCCCTTTTGTCGTAAATCTTAGTGCTGATATGACCATTTTCGTCAAATTCAAGATGTAAGTCCAAAAAGATGTAGATCTAGTGGTTTCTGTCGTTTCCTTTATCTCTAGTTCTGGCGGATATATTAATGGGATCCATTTAGCAAAAGATGCGGTATTGATCGGAAGAACATCGCCAATATATCTATAAGTGAGATTGAAGTATCTAGCATCTTCAGATCGTAACAGAGGGGCGAATCGTAACGCCTGGCTAGCGAAGATGCACATATCGCTCATCTTGTTCATTAGAAGTACAGATCTACAATTCATCCGTTGTACTTTTCTTTCTGAAATAATTGTGACGACCGCAGAATGAATGTAAACTTGCATAAATGTTTTGAGACGCCATAATTTCACTCTGTGAAATATAGTGAAAATGACGTAATAAAGATGCTTGAATTTTTGAGCGACAAATTTTTGTTGAATGTGGAGGCATCGTTTTTCACTTAACAATAGTGATTCCCATGAGAACAAATCGTATGCCATTTTAGCTTACCTTTTCCTTTATTCGGATGATGCAAGTTTTTACAAGTGCTCATACAAGAGAAACAAAAACAACCCGCCCAGTAATTTAATTTCAGCTTCATATATATAAACAAAGTACTTTAAAGAATATTTACATCGGGTCTACCCCAGTGACCTTGAAATTAAAGAGACTACCGATACACCAAACTGTGCTTCATACCTTGACCTTTTGTTATACCTCGTCTCAAATATGACAAGCGTGATGATTTTGACTTCCCAATTGTGAACTTTCCCTTTCTTAGCAGCTATATACCTACCTCCCCAGCGTATGGAGTGCAAAATTCACAGTTAATTCATTTTACTTTAGCTTGTAGTTCATAAAGTGACTTTGTGAACAGAGCAAAAGCAGCATTACAGAAATTGCTAAGTAATTGAAATGTTCAGCCTTTGTAACTTTCGTTTCTTCAGAAATTCTATGTCCGTCAACACATCATAGATATCAAAATACCGAAGTCACTGTGAGATGACGGTTTCACAAATAAGAACAGACATATTCAGCTAGATTCACATCTTCTCGGATTTGACATAACCGATTTTAACTTTACCCTTGACTGTGTGACGGTTGCTGTATACAGCGCAGGACACGCTTATCCTTCCAAAGCACCTGCTGTCACTCTGTTTTTTTTTTTGGTTTTTTTTTCACACTGTTAGTGCTCAAGTTCAGAGTGTTGTATTTGTCGTATTCGTGTGTTTTGTGGGTGTGTAGTGGCAATAGTCGTCTGGTATTCTCGTTTTTGTCTTGTCTCTGCAGTTTGATTTATGTAATCTTGTGCTTTGTTCCCTCGGTATTCTACTGCTGTTTTCTGTTGTATATTACAATTACTGAATTTAAATGTTTACTTGTTATTCACAGCAAATTACAACACCAGCACGCCTACATCCTTCAAATCAATCATGACTATAGAGTATTGGATGGGAACTTTACAAGGGAAAAACGGAAAAGGGATGAACTGGCAAGATCCCATGATAAAACTATCAAGGGAATTGAGCACAATTCTAAGGAAGAAATTATTGGAACTCTGAAAGAAGATGTGAGGAGACTTCAGACTGATTTGGACGAAAAGGAAAAACAAATAGCTGAATTAAGTTCAGAAATGAGCCAACTTAAATCTAGGTTAGAGAGTATTTGTTGTTTAATAAATTATGTACATGTACCGATTTATTATTATTTTTTAACTATGAATAGCAAAATACCGAGATTCCTGTTAATTAAGCTTCTGCGCATGCGCATTTCGACAACTTATGTCTCTTCAGTGCAGATAAAATCAAAACATTTGGAAATCCATATACCGAAATGCGTGTAAAAGCTGATAGAGAACAAATTACCAATAGGATCTAAATAGTAAAGCCAAAATCAGCTTAGGACAAAGCTATGCAAGAGTGAGATACTCCTTAGTTTTGATCAAAATTTTGTTTAAATTTAGAAATTACAAGTTTTCAAATAAAATCGGCTTTCGGGCAATCACCGAGGTACAGGCCACTAGGTTGGTGAATACGACATTGTTGAAAGAATGATAGAACATCTCTACTATACGTAGGCAACGAAAAAGTAACTTGAGGTTATACAATACAAGTATAAGGAGCATGGATTGTGTCTTAACCATGCCTCTTAACTATGGCGAGTACATATCTATGGTTTCAATAACCAGATGTTTTGTCCTGTATCTTGATTTATCATGTTTATGCATAGCTACGGGACTGTAGTTTTATAGGTACTTTGATAATTTTTTTGTCATTTGGCAGTCCGCCAATATCAAGTTTGACTTGGTAGTTTTTTACGACCTTGACTACCAATGTACGTCCTGCATGGTCGTGTCACATACAAACAACGAGTTTTTAGCGATGAAAAATATTTTTAAAAATGCCTGATGAACTAATTAAAAGGCTGATATTTGTTAAATATTGCATAAAGCATTTGTATATGTAGTTTAATTAGACGAGCAATATGGACTCGCCTTCTGAACATCTACTGGGCCTATAAACTAGCTTAATGACTGGCTCTGTTCTAGATTAAGACTGTCCTATATTTGCTATGTAATTTTGTTTTTATATTTCAATGAGGTTAAGCAAAGTAGCTGGCAATAAGATGACTGATGGTAACCCTGGGGTCGCAGACTTGAGTGACCCTCATCGACCAGAGAAGCTAGCGGAGATGTTTTCAATTTTGTATGACAATAAATGGACGGATGCATTCGAAAAATCCGAAAGCAAGGGAAATGAAGAGACCGTCTGTGCGTATTTACTGGATTTGTTCAAGGTAATTACTCGTAGAAATTTAAATAAATTCAAAACCATATGTTCTAATTTTAATAAGATTTTAATAAGAATAACATCAGACGTTATTAATGACTACAAACGTAAATGCTAATCAGTAAATGAATGAAGTTATGAAGTTATATGTTAATATTTTGTACATATCTGCAATTATTGTTGTATTTTAAGTTCGTATTCACCAGCCCAAATAGTCAGACATGTCTAACATGAAAAAAGTCCTTGTTTTAGAGAAATTTACTGTTTTTATCTAAATTCTAAACCCTTAAAAATACCAAGGCTTCATTCCGTGTATGGCACTCTGTGGATGTCCTTGGTACTGCATTTGGCCTCTTATTTCGATATTTTTTGGCAATTAGTACTTCTTTTTTAACTACAGTCAAACCTGCCTTAGCGACCACCTCTATTAAGCAAAAACCTGTCTTATATGACCCTAATTTAGTATCCCTTCAGAGTGCTTTCTTTACAAATTGAACCTGTATTAAAAGACCTCATGTCTTCTGTGACCCTATTTGGAGGTTCCCTTCGAAGGTCACATAAGACAGGTTTGACTGTACTTTTGGATTAGGGCTTTCCATGTTGTTTGATTTAAATGCTGCTGATGAGAGGTTACTCCTTGAAACATGTGTACAGCATAACAAAATTAACCGTTTTTATGCAATTTTGGTATTTATTGTATTTTGTGATTACTAAAGAAACTTAAAATACATCCTTATTGTACTTTCTTATGAATTTCTGCAAGTTTTGATGATATCACTTTATAATTTGATCATATGGAAATTGTCAAATGCAGATGGAAGCTATATTCAAATGCAGAAGAGGATTGAAATGTAAGTTACAAATAGGTAAAATTTCAGTTTCGAAACTCATATTATATCATATCACATTATATGCTTACCTTCCGGAGCACCTGATGTCACTTCCGGTTTTCATGCGAGTTCACACTATGAGTGCCTTAGTTCTTAATGTCGTCTTTTTATTTCCGTGCATTGTAGCTGTCTGACGTCCTTGTATTGTCTTTGTTTTTCTCTTTTGCCGTTATTGCCATGTCTTTGGACTTTAAATTTTTTTATCGTCACTTCCCTTGTTCCTTCGGTATTCTACTGCCGTTGTTTTTGTCACTGACTATAATTATGTGATTTTGTAATCTCCTTCTATTCCCTTTCATTAGCAGACCATTAGGCAAAAAAAATTTCTCCCTGTTTTTTTTTCGCTTTGTTTAATATTTTGAATCCTATATTTTAGTATTAGTTACTTTTTATTGTTGTTAAATATTGTAATTTTTATTGTGCAAATTTTTCATTTTTTTCTTACTTAATTACATTGAGAATCAGTTTCAAAGAAGGTCGAAACTTAGTCTAGTATATAGTTACAACGAGTAAAGAGTAATATTTTTTTCTACTCAGGCAGCCTGGAAATTCTGTAAAGAAAATGCAGATAGGCAGTTAAAAGAACTAGAGCAAACAATGATGATGTCATCTGATGGCAAAGGCAAGGTAAATAACACACCTGTCTTCTGATGCTTAATAAATAATCCATTACTATTCAACACATTGGTACTGTGTCATGTTTTTTTCCGCATAACCTGCTTTCACATTAATGATACTTCCTTTATTTTGCTTAAGTTGAGAAAGCCATCAGCAGATAGCATTATTATCGCTGTCTGGTGACACTTTGTTTCTCATTCCCGTTCCAACCGATTTCAAAACATAATTTGCTTTAGTTGAAAAGGCCTCCTGTCTTGGTTACCTGGCCATAGTCTTACTAGAGTTATAATTTTATTATTTTATGCCAGTAAACTGTGCTGCTTATTTGTTTTATTGTCGTTTTATTGTTTAACTGTCATTTTTTGTATATATTTTTGTCGGTTTAAGGGCTCATCAGAGCACATGTTTTCGCTGTGTTAACTGTATATATGTATATATGTGTATAACAAAGGTTTTACTTAATTATCGATGTATAAGATTATGAGATACATCGGCAAACGAATACAGAAGCAAAAATGATGAAAGGAGGAATTCCAAAATAAAAAATCCAAAATCACGGCAATTCACATCCAACACGAATTGCGACAACGTGACAAAGACAAAACAATTAAACAAAAATAAACAAGAACGCCACAAGCACTAGCAGTGTGATTCCGTACAAAAAAACTGAGGTATAATCAGGTGCTCCGGAAGTGTAAGCATGATCTGTTCCACGCATGGCATCCGTCACATAGCCAGCTAGAATATGATGTTGAAAGATCTGTTTGCAAATCTTTGATTTTATGGTCTTCCAAACGTTTAGATATTATCTGCACTGAAGAGACATAAGTTGTCGAAATGCGCATATGCAGAAAATAAATTCACAGTTAATTCGGTATTTAGTTATTTGGTATGAATATAGGATGTTGTATCACTGAATTAGTCTATATTTTCCTAGATACTCTCTATTTCTCTATCATATTTTCAAGTTGGTCATTATATATCGTTGCAGGATGATTTATATACACCCTTGTCACCTGAAAATTTGAAACTAGTTCGAGGTATAAGGAAAACTTCAGCAAGTGATATGCTACAGAATTTGTACAAGGTATTCTGGTAAAATTGTTTTATCTGTTCCGAGATTGAATAAAAAATCGTATATGTATGAGTAACAGAAAGACTATTACATTTCCCACCACACAGGCAAATAAGTAAATAATATGATGCTTAGATGGAAAGAAAAAATCATGAGGTATTGTTAAAAAGTGTCCTATTTTCAAAAAACATATTATACTTACTCAAACTTGCTTCGAACTGGATATATACGATTTTATAAGACATAAACCTGCGGTCATTTGAACCAAACCATTCGGGGCTTTTGCCCTTGTTTTTTGTCCATAATGCAACAGTATTTTCACCAACAGATTAGACTGTTTTGGGCTAAGTGGTAGTTAACAAGAAGCACTTCTTGATTGTTATTTGTCCTTCTTTGCCGGTACTTCGGTGCTGGCCCGAAAACCTATTTTATTTAAAATTTGCAATATT
Organism: Modiolus philippinarum; assembly: GCA_002080025.1. Taxonomy (NCBI): domain Eukaryota; kingdom Metazoa; phylum Mollusca; class Bivalvia; order Mytilida; family Modiolidae; genus Modiolus; species Modiolus philippinarum. Next base: position 53,516 of record MJUU01008311.1, read on the forward strand.
TAAGTTTAATAACATTTTGTTTAAAACTAAGTAGTATCTCCCTCCTGCATAGCTCTGTCCCTAGCTGATTTTGGCTTTCCTTTTTAGACCCTTTCGGTAATTTGTTCTCTATCCGCTTTTACACATATTTCGGTTTATGGACTTCCAAATGTTTTGATTTGATCTGCAATGAAGAGACATAAGTTGTCGAAATGCGCATATGCAGAAACTAAATTCCCAGTAACTTCGGTATTTTGTTATTTCTTATCAGTTTACATCACGAATGCAATAGGAAAACCCGTTTGTAGTCCTTTCATGGCATATTTCGTAGATATTGTTTCAGAATTCTACTTAAATAATGAAGAATTGCTACTAGCAATTATGACAACCTAAATATATATTAATGACGTTTTACTCTTGTTTTATTTAGAGTAATCAATCAATTTTTAACTCAATTTATTTGAGATGAGATGTAACGGCACTCAACAATGCTAAATTTATATTGTTCTATCAAAAATACAGCTGTAGGTAGTCAAGCAAATATGATACTCCAAACGTTGTTTCAAATAACATTTTAAAAATAGTATATTTTTCTCACTGACACTATTATTATCTTACTTCACCTTCCCATTTCAGAAATTTAGATCGGAGAAATTAGACGTAAAGAAAGAGTTGCAACCATATGTTGAAAGCTGCTTGGAGATATGTTGGTATAGTGCAATAAATGATCAACCTTTGCAATATGTGTTTGATGCCAGTGAGCAACAAGACGACTTCCGGTCATATACACGAGGTGGAAAGCGCGTGGAATTTGTGGTTTGGCCTGCTATGTATTTATATGAAAACGGGCCAATTTTATACAAAGGTGTAGCCCAGTTTACTGACTGAACCTTGTAACTGAACCAGTAAAGAGAATGTTGCACTTTTGATCATAATAAACATATTGTATCCTACCGAATACTCGGATTTATTTTGATTATTCTATCTTTATTTACTAATAATAAAAAATATGTTTACGGTTCTTGAGTGGATACAGAAATGTGTCATACGATATCTCCAAATGTAGGAGGTTGAATTTATACCTTTTTTCTTTTCCTTTTTGTTACACACTACATATGGCATGTTAGACACTTCGCCTGCCTCTCCATTGACCTTTTAAGGCGTTTGAATTATTGTCTCAAAAACTTATATATCAAAGGTATATTCAATTGCTGTAAAAGTTGCAATTGTCACAACAGACGTTGTGTGGTCGTCACCATGACTTGACAGGTCGCTACAGTGTTTGTATTTCACAGATGTGAATAGTATATCTTTTGGTAGACCCTGAGTTTATTACCGAACTGACAAACACCGACTATGACAAAACCGGACTTTTCACTGGCAGTGTGACGATTGCCACGCGTTGAGAGGATCATGCCTACCGTTGGGGAACACCTGATGATGCCTCAAGTTTTTGTACGAATTCACACTGCTAGAGCTTAAGTTTTGTAGCGTTCTTTTTCATTTTTGATTATTTGTTTTGTCTTTGTCAAGCTGTCTCAATTCGTGTCGGATGTGAATTGCCGTTATTTTGGATTTTTTATTTTGGAATTTCCCCTTTCCTCATTTTTGCTGCAGTATTCGTTTGCCGATGTATTTAAGGTATTTCAAACCATTTGTATGAAGTATCAGCTAAGGAAATGTTATTGAGAATCAAAATACTTTTTTTCCAGGGACTGAAATAATCGGAGAGGGAGAGGATGAGAATTTGGAATAGTTTTATTTTGTCTCGACATTATTAAATCATTTGCTCTAAAACAAAAACCTATCATTCATGGGTTACAATTCCCATTATATATGCCGTATTTTTATAGCCCCGCTTGAAAAGTGGCTTGTAAATAGTGATGCGGTTGTCCGTCCGTCCGTCTTTCCGTCCGTCCGTTACACCTGATGGTACTCATCTCTTATCCGCTACTCCTCCTGAACCAGTGAAAATATTTTCATGAAGCTTTAACACAGTCTTTATGACGTAATGTAGATGTGCACCCTTTATTTCAAAATTTGGTTTGATTGATTTTTAGCTCACCTGGCCAAAGGCCATGTGAGCTTTTGCCATCACTCGGCGTCCGTCGTCCGTCCGTCGTCCGTTCGTTAATTTTTGTTAAAAAATCTTCTCCTCTGAAACTACTGGGTCAATGCTGACCAAACTTGACCTGAATCATCACCAGGGTATGCACTTTCAAATTTGTGATTTTTATCTCCGTAGACCAAACAACATGGCCGCTGTTACTAAAAATAGAACATAGGGGTAAATTGCTGTTTTTTGCATATAACTCAAAAACCATTACAGATATCAAAATTCTGACGAGGGTAAAAATAATCATCATGATGAGATCTACCCACAGTGCAATTTTGAAGAAAATTTGAAAACCCATCTCGGAGTTATGGCCCTTTTTCCGTAAAATTTTCAAAAATTTTGGATTTTTCATTTTTTATTTCAAAAAGTGTAACAGATAGAGGTGAAATGTAATTGCAAAAATGTTCAGCATATCAAGATCTACCCAACCTGAAATTTTGAAGAAAATCCATAAAACCTTGTAGGAGTTATTGCCCTTTTTTCACCAAATTTTAAAAATATTCTTATTTTTCTATTTTATTTCCAAATTTATAGAAGATGAAGTGTAAAAGTTTGTAATGTTTGCCATGCTGATGCGACTTAAAAACCGGTATTGAAAATAGTTCTTTGACCGCCATTTTCAAGATGGCCGCCAAAAAAGGCGGGAAAATTCAACATTGTCTGATTTCAATGAAATTTGGTTTCCAAATAGATATTGATGTTGCGACTTCAAAACCTGTGTTGAAAATTGTTCGTTGACCGCCATTTCAAAATGTCCACCAAAAAAGGCGGGAAAATTCAACAATGTCCGATTTCAATGAAATTTGTTTTCCAAATACTAGGTATTGATGTTGCAACTTCAAAACTGATGTCAAAAATTGTTCGTTGACCACCATTTTCAAAATGGCCACCAAAATAGGCGGGAAAATTCAACATTGTCTGATTTCAATGAAATTTGGTTGCCAAATAGGTATTGATGTCACAACTTCAAAACAGATGTCAACAATAATAATGGTTTGTTGACTGCAAAATGGTCGCCAAAAAAGGCGAGAAAATTCAACATTGTCCAGTTTCTATGAAATTTGGTTTCCAAATAGGTATTGATGTTGAAACTTCAAAACCGATGTTGAAAATTATTTGTTGACTGCTTTTTTTCAAAATGGCCACCAAAAAAGGCGAGAAAATTCAATGTTGTCTGATTTCAATGAAATTTGGTTTCCAAATAGGTATTGATGTCGCAACTTCAAAACTTTTGTTGAAAATTATTTGCTGACGGCCATTTTCAAAATGGTTGCCAAAAAAGGCGGGAAAATTGTTTGTTGACCACCATTTACATAATGATGTTTCTGTTTCAAAACTGGTGTCGAAAGTGGTCCTTAGCAAGAGCATTTTTTGTCAATAAAGCCCAACAAAGAAAAATAGTACAACATGATCAGACTTTAAATACTGTTCAAGATATTGGTGGTGTTTGAGGTACTAAAGTTTGAGAGACTGATGATCAACTGTATAACTTACATTGTTACCACGATTGTGGCAACTGAAAGCCAGGTGAGCGATAAAGGCTCCTGGGAGCCTCTAGTTTGGGTTTCCCATAGCAAAACATGGACTTAGTCATTACATTACAAGGGGTACCCATCTCTTATCTGCTACTCCTCCTGAAACAGTGAAAAGATTTTCATGAATCTTTAACACAGTCTTTAATATGATATAATGTAGATGTGCACATCCTATTTCAGAATTCGATTCAATTGATTTTTGGGTTTCCCCATAGCAAATAATGGACTTGGCCATAACATTACAAAGGGGTACCCATCTCTTATCCGCTACTCCTCCTGAACCACTGAATAGATTTTCATGAAAGTTTAACACAGTGTTTATGTATGTGCACCTCCTATTTCAGAATTTGATTTGTGTGATTTTTAATTTCTGGAATCAAATGGGTGTGCGGGGGGTATTTATTAGTGAGCTTTGCTCACAATTCTTCTATATGCTTGTGAAATCTATCGTTTGAAACTACATCTGCAGTTCTGGTTGTTTTGTAACTGCCTATTTTGCAGGTGCTCTTTAGTTTTCACTTCGCCCGTCATTCCTTCTTTTCATCAACAATTGTTTCCACCAAATTGCTTGTATCATTCGAAATGATTTGACATTTTGTGTAAAGTTTTAGATCGATGAAGTGTGTTGTGTTTTGACCGTGTTCTCCTATCTGCCCATACTTGTTTAAATGTAAAGAAATACTGCTACTTGTTTACTTAAGTTTTGATTTTACTAATAACCAAAGTTTCTCAAAGATTTCTTGGGTTCTAGCAGTTGGAATGATTTGATATTCAGAATAAAACAATGAAAATATGAGTTGTATTGTGTAAGTTATTTTTGGTTTATCGCGTGTTAACTATTTGTTTTCGAATGCTTAGGTGTTTTGATATGTCTCAATTTAAGTCAAAGATTTCTAAACTTGAATCAGTTGGAATGAATTTCGACTTTTTCCTAGATTAACTCACTTACAGTGTGACGGGTGCTGTAAACATAGCAGGATATGATTACAGTTCCGGACCACCCGATGTCGCTCTCGATTCAAGTTAGTGCTTTAGTTTTTTGTGTTGTCTCGTATATCATTCTGTTAAATATTAGTTTTGTCTTTGTTAGTGATGTTGTGGTACCGATTTTTCCTTGTCAATGAGTGAATAGTAAAGTTATTATAAAAGCTTTTCAATATTTCACCATGGTACTGTTTGAGGGTTAGAAAAGTAACACGTACCATGAATTTTAATTGGTTATGTCTTAGGGTTTGAAAAATGACATTCTCTAATTTCTAGCAAATTTAACAAACGCCTGACCGGTGTGATAAAAATATTTCTAGTCTCTAGTGAGAGAACAACTCGCGTAAAATTTACCGCCAAATCTATTCGGTACATAAACCTCGGTGTATTGGAGAAACATTTTCTACAACTTAAACACGTTAATTATGACATTTCTCACACCTTGTTAAATAAATTTTCAAATGTTTAAAAACTCGGCAAGCCTCGTTTTCAAACATTTGCAAAATTTATTAAACTCGATGTGAGAAATTTCATAATCAACTTAGTTCTCGTTGTTGAAACTATATTTACCGATCAGCTATTAAACAGATCTTTCAAAAAGATATTTGCCTCACTAAACTTTTGACGGGTTCTGTTAGCATATCTACCCCTCTGGAGCACCTGGTGTCAGTCCCAGTTTCATTGGAGCTCACATTGTGAGTGCCTTGGTTTTGAATGTTGTGTTTTTATTTCTGTGCTTTGTAACTGTTTAACGTCATTGTTTTCTGTGTTCGCATTTTAGCCATGTCTTTTAATTTCACAAATGAGAATAGACATCTTTGGGTAGATCCAGAGTTGATTACCGGACTGACTAACACCGACTGTGACAAAAACAGACTTTTCACTGGGCTTGTGACGGGTGCCACGTGTGGAGCAGATCGTGTATTGAAATCGTTTTACAAAATTTGAATAGATTGTAGATTTTCCTTCTGATTAAATTGCCCGCTTATAATCAATGTAATTGTAAGGTAAAAAGCAAAAAGAGCCTTTTCCCGCCATTATTTAACTATTGAATATCTCGAAAACAAGGTCCATAACCTATCAATATTTTTATCTACCAACGCTCTGTTCATTTTAAGTATCAACTCTAAATTGTAGATTTTATTAATTTCACCTTACTACATCCTTAAAAACTCAGTTTCTGTTTGAGGCCGTTTCTATATTAATAAAAGCATTAAGGAATTTACGGTAATTTGAAAAATGCAACCAAACAGATCCAGAGTAAATACCGGATTGTGTACTATTACTACTACTCAATGTACATTACATAATTACATAATAATCGTACAAAATAAACTTTTCAAAATGAGAAAAAAAACTGTAATACAAATGATTATTCATTTGCTTCAATCTGTTGCAAAGATTGTTTCTACCCTATTATAGGTACCTATCACAAACGAAAAGTAAATGCAGAACTTCAATCTGCAATCAAGTATTTTGATACATTGCAGCTTTCAGTTAACCATGTGAATCTTGATTAAAACAGTGCTTATTTCAATACATTGATAGGTTTAAATTGAGTGTAAACTAAACTTAACTGTTTCATTATACCCTATATTATGGTTGGTTACATGTCATTGAAAACTATTGTACACTGACTGATTTTTTTATTGTGAAAAGAAATTGTTAATTTTGTCTCGATATGCTTTCAAAAATGTCAATTTGAAAAAGAAATAAATGGTAAATCTGATCTTTAAAGGGCTATAAACGAAAGTTTTTGGCTTCCGTTTTGTGTATTGGCAGAACTTGATGTAATGGTACATGAGAGGTAAGATTCCTGCATTGTTCACTAATTTACAATTAAATATAGCTTATTTTGCTTACAAGATATTTGAACCTCAGTAGAAATAATAGGTAGATGAAAAAACTAATCTAAGTCGACCGATCATAATATTTTCTGGTTTCGCAAAAAGATAGTTAACTCCGCATACTAGTATTCAGTTTAACTAGTATTTAAAATCAATGGCATTTGAAACAATGCCGCTCACTGTGACAGTCTGGCTTGACGCAGGACTCAGTTATTTTCTTGTTTATCTGCTTTGGTCTTTATAATTCTCCTTTTTTGCATATCCTGCTTTGTAAACAGTCAGTGTGTAAACCGATAACGACGTACATTCTAGCTGAAAATTGTTTATTCTCATTTGTGAGATATATCTCGGAGGATATTATGGTGACGGTCATAAACTGATTGAGTTTCATTTTCCTGCCGGAGTAAGTAACTTTTGCTTTTTTCAAAAAGTCACTATATAAAATAAGAATTGTGACAAGTACATGTATATTGTTATGTATAGGTAGGTATGTTGCTAAATACTTTCTGGATTGTTTGGACTTTGTTAAAGACGGAATTCCATAATATATGTACTAAATTCTGCATAGATTTAGAGTAATTATAATTAATTGATATTTGATTAACAATGAAAGGATATGGAGTAAATGCACATGAGACAAAAACTCTACGAAAACATGATTAAACTAAGCAATGGAACAACGCTTTTATTGTTGTTCTTCATCTTGAATCTACTATGAGGCTTATTGCACTCTAATTCGAATAAAATGTGAATTAATAATCCAACCTGCAGTGCAAGCTTCGTCCGAGTACTTGAAATCTTACCCTTGGGTGTCTGAGATTTTACTGTCTGACCCTCGCCCTGGTGTTAAATTCTTATAATCCCTTTTGTTATGTGGTTCAGCATTATGAGAATACATGGACAACCAAAACATGATGCTGATATAAGTCAGAAATAAACAGAAACAATCAAACTAACAAAACGAAAGTAGCTATAGAGTTTTTAAAATGAATTAAGAAATATACAACAGTTGTGTAATATCTATATCTTATGATTCCGTACATTTCAGGACAGATACAGTATGACTAGTAAAGTGCAGTAAGTACAACGATTCTTTTTTTTTTCAATTATTATGCTGTTATGAGTCTGATAATTTTGCGTTATTTCAGCATGATAGTCTAGGAGGTAAATTTGGTGATATATGCAATTCAAAATCTGTCGGAAAAATGCATTTCCTCTTTTCAATTTTTCAGGCATAAGAAGAAAACATGACGAAAGTAACATAACTGAAATTTCTCGAAGTTTTCAGAAGTGGTAATACAGAACATGGGTTGATGGTTATTTTGAAAAATGATTAATAGTTTAAACAGGGTTTTCCAAAACTTTAATGATTATATAATATAAAATTATTAAATGTTAAAAAGACACAACGTCACAAGATACGGAATGAAAGAGTGAAAAGGCTAAGTCACTTCTAGATTTCACAAGAAAGTTAAGACACGATTACACGTGGAAAGCTGACTAGACATAACTACCGTTTTAGCGTGTACACTGATTTAAGCAGTATATATATATTAAGAATGCTACATAATGTTAAACTAAACAAGAGATATTGAAACAATTAGACCATAATTAGAAAAAAACAATTGTGTGAAGAGTAATGAATAACAATGGACAAGACAAACAAATTTTTACAGACATACTGCTATTCTACAACCATACATCAATACAACTATGGAAGAAATAAGCTGTTTTATTTCGAACTTTTATAGTTTTTGTAATTAATTTGGAAACTTTGTCATTAAATAAATTTATTATACCCCCGTTTGATAAATGGGGATATATATGATGGGGTTGACCGTCCGTCCGTCCTTCCGTGCGTCTTTCTGTCCGTCCGTCTGTTGCATCTGAAGGTAACTATATCTTAACCGCTACTCCTACTCCTCTTGAACTTAAACCGGTAAGATTTTCATTAAACCTCAAAAACAGTCTTTATGACATAATGTAGATGTGTACCTCGTATTTCAGAATTTGATTTGATCGATTTTTGGGGTTTCCCATTGCAAAAAATGGACTTGGCCATTACATTTCAACTGGTTACCCATCTCTTATTCGCTACTTCTCCCGATACTGAATAGATTTTCATGACACTTTAACAGTCTTTATGACATAATGTAGATGTGTACCTCCTATTTCAGAATTTGATTTGATTTTTTAGGTTTCCTAAAGAAAAACATGGACTTAGCCATTACATTACCAGAGGGCACCAATGTGTTACCCACTACTCCTCCTGAACCAATAATACATTTTTAGGAAACGAACCACTAAATACATTTTAGGAAACTTTAACACAATCTTTGTGACAATTTCAGAATTTGATTTGATTGTTTTTTGGGTTTTCATAGCATAACACGGACTTAGCAGTTACATCAGAAGAGGGTACAAATCTATTATACATTACTCCTCCTGAACCACTGAATACATTTTTATGATACCTTAATTAACATAGTATTTGTGACATAATGTTGATGTGCCTCTCATTTTTCAGAATTTTGATTGATTTTGAATTTCTGGAATCAAATGGTGGTACTGGGGTATTTATTAGTGAGCAAAGAGGTTTTCTAGTTAGTTGTAAACACTGTTAATAAACGTTTTCAGATCTGCCTCAAATTTGAAAGGAGTACAGAATGTTCAGATACCCAAAACTGGAGGCAAATCACAAGTATGTATATAACAGTAGTAAATCTATTTATGTTAGTAATGTTTTGCTCCTTAGTTGGTATACGTAGGGAAAACATATGCTATCACTCAAATATATGTCTAATAAAAAAACAAGACGAAGCATGTCAAGTGGATTACAAAATATATGAGAATTTATTGCTTCCCCAGAAATGAGCAATGCATACAATTTATGCATATTTATTAAGAGAAAGTTTTCCAACATAACACACGAAATGGATAAGATATTGACAGTAAGAAAGTAAGTGACTTTATCATAGACCAACTAGATGTTGTCGGAAACGTCAGCTATCCCCACACTCCCCTTTTGACACAGAAAACAGTTGTTATACACCCTGGGCATACATTTTTTCAATATTTTTTGATAGTCCTTATTTTAACTAAAAAAAATGCTGGGATATATGGTTGCTAAGTAGTATTCTAAAAAATAGTAATGGTGGATTACATGATACCCCGCCACGTTTCACAAAATTTCGAAGTATCAAGGGACATAACTCCAGAACCCCTTGGACCTCTCAACCCATATTCGAACTCGACCTGAGTTTTGTAGTGAACAAGCTAAATACCAAGTTTGAAGACTGTATGTTATTCCGTTCAAAAGTTATCAGTCGGAAACCTTCGGGGGGCGGACGGACGGACAGACAGACAGACGGACTGACGGACACACGACTGAGGATATCACATAATACCACGCCACTACGTGTGGCGGGGTATAAAAATAAGTGGTCTTTGAGACTTTCAGGAAATTTACCAAGATTGAAATCAAAATTTTTGAAATCCAATTGTTGGCAATATTCGTCCTATACTACACAAACAATTCAAGTGTGGTAGCTAGGTAGAGTGGTTTTCGAGACTTTCAGGAAATTTACCAAAATTGGAGTCGAATATTTTTGAAATCCAATTGATGAAAATGTTTGTCCTAAACTACACAAACAATTTAAGTACGGTTGCTTGGTAGAATTCCAAAAAGTGGTCCTTGAGACTTTCAGGAAATTTACCAAGATTGGAATGGAATATTTTTTATAAATCCAATTGATGAAAATGTTTATCCTAAACTACACAAACAATCTTAAGTATGGTTGATACGTACAATTCTAAAAAATAAGTTGTCTTTGAGACTTTCAAGAAATTTACCTAAATTGAAATCAAATATTTTTGAAATCCAATTGATGAAAATGTTGTCCTAAACTACACAAACAATTTAAGTATGGTTGCTAGGTAGAATTCCCAAAAATAAGTTGTTTTTGAGACTTTCGGGAAATTTACCAAAATTGGAATCAAATATTTTTGAAATCCAATTGATAAAAATGTTTGTCCTAAACTACACAAACATTTTAAGTACAGTTGCTAGGTAGAATTCTAAAAAATAAGTGGTCTTTGAGACTTTCAGGACATTTACCAAAATTGGAACCACTTTTTAGAATTCTAAGTTTTCAGAATTTCGTATTTTACCAAATACTTGTCAGAATATAAGTTTATATGCCAAAATTTCAAAAAATATGTGTCTTTGACATTTTCAGGAAATTTACCAAAGTTGGAACTGGAATCAAAATTCCGAAAGCTTATTGCAAATCTGCAGATCATATGCAACAATTCTGAATAAAAATTTAATCCCTAAATCCAATAAAGGGCTACGCCCAGCGCAGCATGATACGACCGCAGCATGTTGAACACTGAAATTTGAACAAGTGTAATTCAAAATGAATGAGGACACAGTAAAGAGCTTGACACTGTAATTAAATGGACACAATAAAGAACTAGACCCAGTAATTAGCTGCACACAAACAAAGGAAAAATTAAAATTAGTCTTTATAATTCCTTATATATATCGGAAATGGTAAAAGGCATGTCAAATTGGTCAGCATACTACTTTAACTATATGAGAAAAGGAATCTGAAGAAAGGAACCCCATTAAAATCCAATAAAAGATTTTACATATTTTGAAAATTGCAATTCATCCATACTACTTTAAAACACATTTTAGTAATACAAAACAAAAGAATTCAACTAATTGGACTTGTTTTGATATGATTTCAGCACTTGAATTTTTACTTGACAATATATTCATTCGTTTCGGTAACTGTATTTATCGCCAGGTCATAGGAATTCCTATGGGTACCAATTGTGCACCACTTATAGCGGACCTCTTTTTGTACTGCTACGAATCTCAGTTTATGACCAACATCAGCAAAGACCCATCTAAACAGCATTTAATTGAAAAGTTTAACAACACTTCCCGATATTTGGAGGATATTTTAACTTTAAATAATGACTTCAATACGTATTATAAGGACATCTAGCCTAAAGAACATACTTTGAATAAAGCCAGTTCTGATAATCATCATTGTCCGTTCTTAGACATCAATTTTGATATAACGAATGGTAAATTAGATACTAAAATTTATGATAAAAGGGATGATTTTCTTTTCCCATAGTTAATTATCCATTTCTGGATGGCGATGTTCCAGTAGAGCCATCATATGGTGTTTACATATCTCAACTTGTTCGATTTGCTCGAGTATGTAATAACGTTTGCGATTTTAATGAACGGAATCTTTTCATAGCTGAAAAACTATTACATCAGGGTTTTCGTTATCACAAACTAGTTAAAACCTTTACTAAATTTTATCATCGATACAAAGACTTAGTTCATAAATACAATGCAACCTATAAACATCTAATCAAGGCTGGTATTTCACATCCCTTATTTTACGGTAATGTTTTACATCAGAGTAAAAAATACTTAAACTCGTCTAACAAACTTATAAAACATTTAAATCGTCTAATTCATAAGGGTTATAATTACGGTATTGTCGTCAAGTCATTGCGTATGGCCTTCTTTGGTATTAACATTGATTTTTTGATAGGGTCTTTGCAATTTAACTAAACACATTCTAAATTTCTAAAATCTGTATTGCATGGACACGGGTGATGTATTCCGGTATATACATGAAGTCATTATTCTAAACTCCTCACAGGAAGGGATCTTGGTGGAAGCTGTATACTGAGGGTACATAACTTACTTTGTCAGTTGGTGATGGGTCTGGAGCTGGCATGTCAGTTTACTGTTAGTAGTCTCTTGTGATTTCATGTTTTTGTCCGTATATTTAGTTCTTTCAGTTTCATTTTTCACAATTGACTCAGTCCTGTTGCCAACTGAATTTTACTGTTGTTACGATTGTTTTTTGATTTATCACATTGGCTGTAGGGGGAAGGTTTGGATCCAATAAAACTAGTTTAACCCCGCCGCAGCAGGTTTGCGCCCGTCCTAAGTCAGGAATTTATTAAGCCTTTGTGTGTCTTGTCCTTTTTCTAGTTAGTTTACTTTACGTCTATAGGAGTCTCGGATGATGTTTATTTTGCTGGACTTGATTGCTCTTTGTTCAGGGGCCGACTCCGACCTGCCGTTGGGTGTGGGGTTTTCTCACCGTTCATTGAAGATCTTATGGTGGCTTTGAGTTGTTATTACTCCCCTTTGGACCGTTGTCTTTTGACACATTCCCCGTTTCCCTTCTTTTTTCTACTTTAACTATATGAGAAAATGAATCTGAAGAAAGGAACCCCCATTAAAATCCAATTAAAAAGTAAAAGATTTTACATATTTTGAAAATTGCAATTTCAGCCCCTTTGACCAAATACAGCTAAGAAATGGCAAGAGCTATGCAAAATCTTTTGAAATATACTACCAAAAGCTTACAACAAGAGGACTCCAAAACAAAAAAAAAAAAAAAAATCAAATGAAATCTGATGAAAAACAAAGATTTCAAAAATTGCCGCCTTTGACCCCTTGTAGCTCGGAAACGGCAAAAGCTACACCAAATCTGTTGCCATATTGCTGAAAGCTTATATCAAGTGGAATCCATAGAACAAAATCCCATCAAAATCAAATGAAAAATAAAAATTTAAGGTAATCTGCAAATTTGCAATTTTGCCCCAATGGGTCCCTCATAGCTCGGAAAAGAAACAAGTTGTCAAAAATCTGATGATGCATCTCTATATTTATTTTCAAGAGGAATTCATTGCAAAAAGGCATCAAAATCGGACTAATAATTAAAAATTGAATTTTTTGAAAATCGTCCCTTTGGGCCTCATTTATCTTGTGAACGGTACATGCCACGTAAAATCCGTTGACATACTACTGATAGGGAATTTAATTAGGAAGACATTGAAAGAAACCCCATCAAAATCCAATACATAATTAATATTCTACAGCCAAATATGTGAAATTTTGCCCTTTTTGGCCCCATTTTTCGAAACGGGACGGGCCACAATGTCCAAAAACCCACCCCAGTCTTCCTTTTGTACCAAGGAAAACTGTGTTAAAATTTCATAAGGATTGGTCAACTGGAACTTAAGTTATTGACCAAAAACAAAAGTGTCTACAGACGACGAACAAAAGTGTCTACAGACGACGACGCAGGACGACAACAACGACGACGACAGCACTATACCATTATACGACCTCGATTTTTTTGCGGTCGTATAAAAATGTAGGAGGAGTTTGCGTCACATTTCACATGTGTCAAAAACCACATCTTGGGGCCTTTGTCAAAATGACATCTTGGGGCCTCTTGTTTACACCAAGATAAAAATAAAAAAATCCGAAAGCTTATTGCACATCTACAGACTATATGCAACATTTCTACAACAAAATTGAATCCCTAAATCCAAAACTGTAGGAGGAGTTCATGTCGCACATAACAATTCTACAAAAAAATTAAATCCCTAAATCCAAAACTGTACGAGGAGTTCGTGTCACATGCAACATTTGTCAAAATCAACATCTTGGGACCTCTTGTTGGCATCAACACCAATATCAAAAATATAAAAGCTTATTGCGCATCTACAGCATCTATAACAAAATTAAAACCCCAATTCCAAAAATGTAGGAGTAGTTCGCGTCATATCGTTCGGACAGCCGGACGGATGGAGGCGAAAACAATATCCCAGACCTTTCTTCAGAAAGTGCGGAAAAAAAATTGCTTGGATTTTAACAGTATACAGACAGAAATGGCAACTCAGTGGGACACATACTTCTTCTTGCAATGTGGCATGAAACAACAAATGCTAGAAAAGTCTTGCAGTTTCATTAGAACACCACTTTGAAATCTTCAGAACTAAAGGCGAGCTTGCATACCCCTACACCTCTAAATGCTCTGAATGAATGGCAATAAATTAAAATGAAACACGAGTAAATAATCTCAAAAAAGCTCATTACCCACTGAATTTTATATAATGAAATGTGAATGTATGGGCATTGAAATTTTTATTTTCATTTTAATACTAATGTATATTTTTAATATAGATAACAGGTTCACTCCTTAATATAATATGTAAATTATTCAGAATATTCAAATCTCCAAAACGATTTTGCAGATTTAATACATGTTTGTTCGTATGTTTTTATACTATAGGGAAACGGGACAGATAAAGGGGAGGTTTGGGTACCCATAACCGGTTTAACCCTACCGCTGGCTTTTGCAAGTCCGGCTGTCCCGAGTTCCTATCGTTGTCTACGTTCGTCTTTTGTCTTATACGTGTTTTTCTGATGTAGTTCCCTTTCAAATTGTTGCATGCAAATATAATTTTCAGCCATTGTAGGCGTTTCCTGTTATCCATTTTTTAACATTTACTTTGTTCGTTACTCTTTTCTTCTTCTTATGATATAAATGTATTCTGTTTTGTCTTTTTCTCTTGTTTTACCTTTCTTTTAACCCTTCCTTTAATTTTACCACCACCGAAAATCAATCTCTTGAAAATGTTAATTTTTGTTTGTAGCAAACAGATAGGTCAGGGAAAACTGCAACTGTCAACCCTAGGAAAAAAGCAGCAGCGTAAGTTGAAAAAAATGGGAAATGTTAGGATGAAACAGAACATAATAGGTGTTGCAAAATTGCTTTTTGAGATGAAAATCAAAAGCAAGGCCTACTTCAACGGTACAAAAAATGGTAATTCAAAATCTAAATCAGTATAATAGAAAAGAAAGAAAGGCAAAAAATGCCACATGAAAATTTTAACTTATCAGTAAAAATATTTAATGTCAGATGGGGTACAATGATTTCAAAATACATAAGAAATTGTCAATATTCAAGTACACTATATCAGATTCAACTACAATTTAGAAGACTATAACTGTGTACAGCTTTAACAATTGCAGGTAAAAAGAAAATAATGAAACCACTAAATTCTTCAATAAGAAGAAAGTATGCTGAAGTATATGCAATAATTGTAGTATTTGTTTTTAAATCTACAATTTTGAATAGTGAACATTTGATAAGAAAAGAAAATAAGCAACCATAATATCAGTTACTAATCAAATAAAAAATGTAATACATCAATATTTAATATCAATTTGATTTCTCTAGGGGCAGTGATCCAAGAAAGAAGAAAGAACCACCAGAATTGACAGAGCTGAAGACACAGTTGGAAGCCATGAAAACGTAACTGTTTTGCATTTAGTGTCCAACCATTCTTAACAATTCTTCAAAAATAACCAAATAAATTCGATTCTGCCCATAAAAACAGTTTTTAGATTTGTCAACCTATTCTTTAATATATTTCCAAATAATCAGTGTATATATGAAAAACAATTAGCAGTTCAAAATATCTTTACTAAAGTAAATTAAGTGAGAACCGAATCGTCAGTCCAAAACGAACAATCCAAGGACAATGGCAATTTCGGAAAAACAAAGAAACAATTACATGGTGAATAAAAGGATATGGAGTAAATGCACATGAGACAAAGTCTGTACAAATACATGGTAAAAAACAAGCAAAGGAACATGACATGAGTACGGCACAGAAAAGAAAATGAAGATACACTTATATACAAAATTGAAAATTAGGGAGAAGTGAAAAAATCACACACATTTGGCTGGTTATGTAAGAGTATGTGATGTAGTAAGCTTATGGGTAACAAGTGTGTTAATCTTTTTTTCTGGTCTATGTGTCTTGGTACAGACATTTAAAAGTTATTATATGCCCATGTTTTGTTAATTGTACCTCTGAAAAGGTTCCATGTATTGTCATGTTTGATTTTAACTCAGAATATTTGATTTCCATAGAAAAATTCAAGAACTAGATAATACAATACGGGAACACCACGATGAGTTGGAAAACTACAAAGAAGAAAATGTTAGTTTAGCAAAACAGCTTACAACGTTTGTTATGGAAAAGGCTAGTAAATCAAAGGATAATATGATTGTGGATCTCAACCAACAGATAGAACAACTCCAGAAACAAGTGGATGGAGTTAAGAAAGAGAAATCAGAGGTTCAGGCTGATAAAGACCTTTATATGTCAACGTTAGTACAATAAACAATGAAAGTATATTAATGCACATGAGACAATGTATCTACAATTGCATGGTTAAAAGCAATTAAACAACGCTTTTACTGTTGTTTTTAATCTAAAAAGATATCATTAGGCCTTCAACAATGACCTTTGTAAATACCACATTATTAGTTCAAGATATTCCCTAATAAGTATATCTTCAACATAAAAAGGTTTATGCCAGATTAAAAAGTAGTTGGATATCATATTTTTAGTAAACAAAGACTGTGGTTGGGTATTTTCAAAGCCCTATTTTTTGCCAAAACAGGCATTGCAATATTTTTGGATATAATGCTTGGCACTCCCCAAAGCATACACGTATGTTTAGATAGTACTAGATGCAACCACGAAGGTGGAGACACTGTGCTCTATATATTCCCAGGTTTCTTTGATAAACCGGTACTTCTTCAGAGGATAGAAATAACAATTTAACGTTTCAAGAGCATTTTATGCTCAATAAATATTTTTTCCCTAATTAATATACATGTTTGTTTCCTCACATTGCCATTTTCCCCCCATTGTTTCAGTTTATCACAATACATCACCGAGAAGCTCCCAGATGAAACACCAGATATACCAAATATAGAAAGGCAACACAGACCTACAGATTTAGCTGGCATGTTTAACAAAGTATACCAGAACATCTGGCCTAGAACATATGAATTAGCCAATGAAAAGTTAAATGATGAAAAAACAGCTTGTGTATATCTTTTTAGCATTTTTAAGGTAATAATTATTTGAAATAAATATAGAAACAATACAATGATGTGTGAGGTATAAAACAAAAGAATTTTTTAAATGGAAATATCCAGTATCTTGTTGTGAAATCATAGTTTAATGGCATCTACAAATGTGTACCAGTTATGTTTTGCATAGATTTTCATTTTAACCATTGTGTATAAGGGTAAATGCCCATACTGGTACAATATTATATCAGGATTAATGAGTTTAAACTGGACTTTTCAATCAAGTTTCAGTAAACTGAAAAAGCCATAGCAACATAACATTTGGAACTTTCTGGTAAAATGGATGGATTTCTGAAATGATCGTTGATGTCAGGATGTTATTTATATTTTGCAGGAATGCTGGGAGTTTTGCTCTGCCTTATCTAGACACCAGTTACATCTACTTGAAATGACATATCTAGTCCCTCACGGTCCGAATATGAGTGTAAATGCAACGGTAAGACAATATTTAAATATCATGCCCGCCAACTCTCACGCAAAATGGATCGAGTCGCCATTTAGGGTCAAATTTCCATCAATTTCGTTTGATCTTTTCCTTGCTTCACAAACACTTGTTGCACTGGAATATTTTGGTTTGTCAGACAGTAACAATATGTGTATAATGGTCCATTTAGGTAAGTACCAAAAAACCAAATAAACATAAAATTAGAAATTCTGTTTCAATTTTCTGAATTTTAGTAATTCAAAAAGTATTGATGAATTAGAGAAAAAATATGACAATCTTTTAGGAAAAACTAATTCAAAGAAACAAACCAGTGTAAGAAATGGACCCTTTCATAACAATTTTATTTTTAACTTTTTGTGCTCCAAAATTATTTACTACACAACCATAATGATATATGATATGTTTTTTTTTTCAGTTTAATGTACCAAAGCTATCTGTAAAGAATTTAAAAGTTGTAAAAGAAACAAGAAAAAGAATAGCTCAACAGACAATGGCCAATCTGTATGGGGTAAATATTGTAGAATTTTATAAACAAAATCAGTATGTTACTAAAAGCTTAAAGTTGTTGTTACAAGGCAATTAGAAAGTAGCACTGGCTTCTAAAGTGTCCATTATGATAGCAATTTTTCTGCATGATGTTAACCTAAATGCATGGATAACATGCCTCAGAACTAAGAAATATTAAGCCTGTGAACAGTTGAATTGTTTATGAATTATAAGACCAAGACTTAATGAATAAGTGAAAAATCATTGTAAGCAAACATGAATTAATTAAATACTGTGGAAGTACTTTTATTTGTGGACATCAATTTTCGTGGTTTTCATAAATTTATTGATTTTGTTGGTACTTATATTTGTGGTTTAAAATTCCATACATTAAAACTAAGAGTAAAATATGCCTTTTGTTTGGGAACTTAATTTCATGGTTTCAGCGAACCACGAATTCACGAAAATTAGATCCCCTTGAACAATAGTATTTACACATATTGTCAATATAACCCAACTCACATAAGCATCCATACTTGGTGATAGTTTTTCTGTTAATCACACTTTTTGATTCCTCTTATTATTTAAACTTGTTGATGAATTTTAATGTAACTTTCAGGAAAGTGATGATGAGTACATAACATTCTAAACTTCTTGGTAGGGAATGGCGGAGATATCTTTAAATTATTTACACTTTGGAAGCTAGGGATATTAATCCAGCAACTAATCTATGCTAAATATATACCATCTTACTTTATTGCAGCTATTTATGTCACCAGAATCTGGTTCTGGTATAAAGGACATCCCAGAAGAACTAGAACCATACGTCAGATCAGTTCTAGAAGTCTGTTGGTACTGTGCTATACATGATCCCCCGTTATCATTTGTATTCGATACTGGTGTTAGCTGGGAACTAGACTCAAGTTATTTTGAAGTATTTACAAAGACTGGTACATATGTTGACTTTATTGTATGGCCTGCTATGTTATTACACAACAATGGACCTGTCTTACAAAAGGGTGTAGCTCAAGCATTAGATGAAAGGCTACATAGACCTCAGCAGTAAAACTATACTACTATTATTGTTTATAAGTTGTATGTTATATGTATTTGTTGTTGTTATTATTTAATCATGTTTTGTTAAATAAATGTATAAATACATTTTGTTTGTGTGTCTCTCTACATTCTCTTGAAATCCAGAGATCTTGGCAAGATTTGTAAAATGGCTTTAAAAGAGGCTCACTCCTCTTGTTGTTTATATAAACATTACACCAATTTATGAGTAAGCCTTATAGACTAAATGAAATAGTAAAGAGAAAAATATAAGTCTGTGTGCTTTTAACAGAAATACAAGACATTCTATATTGGCGGGAAATGGATTTCTTTAGATCTTGACTTAATTTAAAATCAGGACTTTTTTGTCTAAAAACTTGGAAATTGTATCAAGAATTTTGTAACATCATAAAATCTGAAATGTACACAGCATATTTTAATTTCTGTTGTATTTTCCTGTGAACTTTTACTTCAAATGACAAAACAATTTCATAATTTGTAGACTAAATACACTTATGATCACTAATGTATACAAATGTAGACTACAGACTTGATGTGAAAAACACGATTCTATGCGAAATTTGCCTGTAAACTGCTGATGATATTTTTAAATTGCACTGGTGTAAGACATATAGTCTCTAACATTGTTTCCAGTTTATCACATCCATTTCTCACATCAAGATAGTTAAATGTTCACATTTTAAAGTTCAAAGTTTACCCGAGAACTTTAAAATGTGAAAATTTAACTATCGAGATGTGACAAGTTATCATAACAAGAGCTGTCCCCGAATGGCAGCCAGTTATACTCCTCTCATTGAACACTGAATCAATAAATTGCAAATTTCAGTGTGTGGGGATACAATACAGGTGTTGACACAGTACAAGTGTGGACACAAAACAAGTATGGACACAATCATAAATCCTCAAGAAATAATTTAAAATCAAATTTATGGTAAAACAGGAAATTTCGTCAAACAGGAAGTAGATGAGTGGCGGACTTGAATAGAGAAGACACGGTACAATTCATCATAGCAAAGCTTCAGAACAAAACCTTGACAAAAATTTTTAATATATGGCTATAATGGGAAAAATCAAAGTTTTTGTCAAACTGAAAGTAGATGAGTGACAGACTTGAAAAGGGGAGACAGGGTACAACTCATCATAGCAAAGCTTCAGGCACAATATCAAATCATTACTACATACACAAGCTGAGAAATCCTTGACAAAAATTTTTGATATATGGCAATAATGGGAAAAATCAAAGTTTTCGTCAAACAGAAAGTGGACGAGTGACGGACTTGAAAAGGGGAGACACAGTACAACTCATCATAGCAAAGCTTCAGACCAAATAACAAATCATTACTACATATACAAGCTGAGAAATCTTTCACGAAAATTTTCAATATATGGATATAATGAGAAAAATCAAAGTTTACGACAAAACGGAAGTAGATGAGTGACAGACTTGAAAAGGGGAGATACGGTACAATTTATCATTGCAAAGCTTTAGACCAAATATCAAACCATTACTACATACAGAAGCTGAGAAATCTTTGACAAAAGATGTTTCAGACAGACGGACAGACAGACAAGGGTAAAACAGTATACCCCCCTCTCCTTCGGAGTGGGGGTATAATAATATGGAAAACAATGTTAGAGATTGTTTCTCTATTTTCTGCTCAATTTATTTGAAGTAAAGCGATCTCTGCAGTCTCCAGCCTCAACTATGCCGCCATTTTGTTGCTATAATGATTGCTATGTGTATCATTGCGCCATTTATTGAAAGGGGTGTTGAATACAATATTTTTGATAAAAATGTCATATTATCAATAATATGAGTTATCTTAGTCATATAAATGCAAAAAATATTTCGTTAGACAATGATGCAGGTGTTAATTTCATCAACATCCGGTTGCACTATTTCTAGAAACTGACACGAGACTTTTACATGATTGACCAATCAGCAAGTGAGATCAATTTCCAAACATGTTGTTTATTAGTTTCATCTTACATCATTTGGGAAGTATTTATTTCGAATAAGAATTAGAGAAAAGGAAATATCACACTGCAAAAAATCGGATCTGTTTTGTCTCAAAGGTTAGAAAAGGTAGATCTATTATACATGTACTTACCATTTTCACATAAGGAGATACAATAAAATATAATTCTGATACTTTATTATCACATTAAAAACATATTGCATCTATCCCATAAATACAACTTCAATTGCATTAATAATACATGTATATGCATCATTACATGATTTTGAATAATATCTCTAAATCTGGCAATGCCTTACAAAATCACAAATAACATTTAATGTATGCAACACAGTCATATTAGCTTCACCGAAAAACTTTCAAAAATTTTTCTTGGCCTATTTTATTGCCTTTAGTTTTGAAACTTTAATAATTTATATGGTTTGAAGCAATAAGCAAAATCGTTTCACACCAGTCAAACACTACAAGTACAGATATGAATGTTGTTTAAATTCTTAAAGACTAAATGAAATCAACAGAGTTTTGAGAGAAAATAAAAATGTTGAGATTTTTTGAATATAACCTGTTAATTTCATGCCATCAATTTGAATGCCAATTTATTTCATATATTCAATACAAAAAAGTTGTGCTTAGTGTTCTATTAAAATTTTGATTACAGAATATTTTAAGTTGAGTCATGAAGTTTGTTCTTAAAAAAATTGCAATCATTATTGTCAGAAAAAACAGCAACAATAACAAATTTAAATGT
Organism: Modiolus philippinarum; assembly: GCA_002080025.1. Classification (NCBI taxonomy): domain Eukaryota; kingdom Metazoa; phylum Mollusca; class Bivalvia; order Mytilida; family Modiolidae; genus Modiolus; species Modiolus philippinarum. The sequence goes on from MJUU01008311.1 coordinate 75,505, forward strand.
TTTTGGTCATTTGTAAAAAAAAAAACAGGAATCTTAGAATTAAAAACTTCATATTTAAGAATTTGAAGATGAAAAAAAGGTTTTATATGCTCCTTTCCTGGCTTACATTTCAATACATTTTAGCAGTGTGTATCAAAATACGTAAAACAATAATTTTCACAATGTCTTATTTGTTGACATTATTAATTTACTGAATTATTTCCATTTCTTTGTTCTCTGGTTTTAGTAAGATAAATTTTATTTCAAGTTTCACTGGATTTAACATCTGATTGGTTACTCTTATTAGTCTCTGATTAGTCAGTTGTTGAGTTCGTTGTCTTACACTCTGATTGGCTAGAATTGTCAGTTTCTGGTTGGTCTTTTGTGTCCTTAGTTTCACTTGATTGGTCATTTGAATTGTCACTAAAGTCAGATTTATTAGCACCACCAGGAACAGTATTTTCAGCATCATCAATATAGATAATATCCTCAGGATTTGGAGGTCTTGGCAGAAAATCTTCCCCTGGCATTAATTGTTCAAATACAGCCTTTGTCTGAAAAAAAAAAGACATGATATACAGCACAAAAACTTTTCATACAGTTTGACATGTCACATTTATTTCACTATATCTTAACAAATACATGTACATTGGTCTACTAGATGACAATTTGGTACACAAAGCTAATGCAAGCTCTGTGCCAAATGGTACTTAATAACAACACATTGAATATTTTTGCTTTCTGTAGTAGGCCAATTTTTTTTAGTAACATTCAAAAATATTTCTCTGTTTCTGTTAAAGCAAAAAGCCAAAGAAAAAAAAATTCCAAATTTAAAGTCCATTGGACAAGTCACCTGTGCTACATCTGAGCCATTTATCTTAATGAACCTAAAAAATCGGTGAAATCAAAAAATCATGTTTATGGTGTACCACTACATTGTAGATCATGTGTACATATCCTGAAAGTCTGATTAGAATCTGGTTTACAGTTTGGAGGAGTTGCTGATCAAGAAACAGCTGATGTAGTACAATGTAGATTATCCAAGCAGCACCTGTGTTGAATCTGCTTTCAACAAGGAACACAAAAAAAAAATAAACAGAATGCTCTAAAATACTACATGTCTACAGTTCTAACATACTATATGTCTATATTTACAAACATAAGAAATCCCTCTAGGTTACTCATATTNAGTGACTGAGATCTGAACTTGGACGTAAACTTGAATGTAAGTCGTTCAAGCGGAAAATATAGGTCAGAGAGACCCAATTTTCTTGGAGGCTGTGAGATAGCCCAAGATGCACCTGCATACAAAGTTTGATGATCCTACCATGCATAGTTGCAGAGATATATGCCCAAATGCGGACGCGGACGTAGACATAGACGTGGACGCGGACGCCGGGGGTACTCCAATAGTCCCCCTCAACTTCGTTGAGGCGAACTAAAAATGGTAGTTTTGAAGGTCTAACAGAAAATAACACTAGTATCACAGCTCATCCTATCGGACTCGCTGCGATACAGTGATATTTTCTGTCTCGACCTTCAAAACTACCATTATTCTCTATATATAAACATGTATGTTGTTAAAATTCATACAGTCTGAAATTAAGTCAGCGGAGTTCGGAAAAAAAAGTTGAAGATATCTTTTCGTTGAATGTTGTATTTGGGAATTTCATTGTATCATTACAAAATAATTTGCAACCATCAAATGAACAATTGATGCTGTAAAATAATCTTATTGTTTTAAACTTATGTAAGTTCAGGTGATCTGATGGCTGCAAATGCAACAGACCCTTTCACCATAACTTCGGTCCTACGATTTCGAGTGGAAAATGATAAAAGTTCCCGCAAAAATGACATCGTAGGACAATTAATCAAGACGTCACATACATTATGACGTTGCATTTTACCCACTCAAAGGCATATGAGCGCATGTGCAAAATTCAGGACCGCAGTTATCGTGAAAGGGTCTATAGCTTAAATACCATGGATGTCTGGAACACTTTTTGTTGTCCCTTTGATAAGCTTATATATAGTTTGACCTAAATAGCTTGAACACTCATATAATTCAAACTGTTTTCATCAGTCCCTTAGATGTTTTAGCCATGGAAGTTTGACTGTATAAAAATGCACTGATTTTTTTTACCTTGGGAAAATGGTGCATGCTGTGTTTATTTCATACAATCATTGACACATGATCCATTAATTTGAATACCCACATTATTTCATATAATTAATAAAATGATTTCCTAATACCAAAAAAGAATTTGTATTTAGTATCCTATTACAATTCTCATAACGGAAAATTTTTCAATTTGTTTGGGTCATATATTTTGTTTTGAAAAAATCCAATCACTACTGTCAGAAAAAAATGTAAAAAATATTTTGCATATAGTATACATTCTTGGTCATTTGTCAACAACACATTTGGAATAATGTGAAAAACCTTTATATCCAAGAGTTGAAATGAAAAAAAAGTTTTCTAATGTTTTTTTTTCTTAAATTTCAATACATTTTTAGTAGTGTATATCATACAATGTATTACATAATTCAAGAACTTCAACAGTGTATTTTTTGTTATTATTTTTAATTACTGACTTCTTTCCATTTCTTTGTTCTGTGGGTTTTATAGACATAATTTATTTCAAGTTTCACTGGATTTAACATCTGATTGTTTACTCTTATCAGTCTCTGATTGGTCAATTGTTGAGTTTGTTGTCTTACATTCTGATTGGCTAGAATTGTCAATTTCTGATTGGTCTTTTGTTTCCTTATTTTCACCTGATTGGTCAGTTGAATTATCACTAAAGTCAGATTTATTAGCACCATCAGGAACAGTATTTTCAGCATCATCAATATAGATAATATCCTCAGGATTTGGAGGTCTTGGCAAAAAGTCTTCTCCTGGCATTAATTGTTCAAATACCTCCTTTGTCTGAAAAAAAAGACAAAATGTACAGCACAAAACTTTTCATAGTTGGACATTATGTCATTTATAGTTGAAATCTGATGGCACAAACTGTAATAGTCAGAACACCATGGATGTCTCAAAACCTTTTTGTTCAAATTTAAACACAGTTTGACTTTAGGCCAAAATTAAAATATTGTTTGTTTCCCCTTACCCTACCGACCCTGAAAAAATGGCACTACTCAAATAATTTTATTGACTTCTAAAAAAAATTTTTTTTTTACTTAAATTTGGATAAAGAATTGTAATTCTTACCCATTTTCAGTAAAAATTATATTAAAAATTTTCATCCTACCTACCTACTCACATTATTAGGTAGGGTCGGGTAAGGGGAAATAAACATTTTTTTAATTATGGCCTTAGATAACTCCAACTGTTTTCATCAGTCCACTCAGTGTTCAAGCCATTGAAGTTCAACTGTATCTTAACAAATAAATGTGCATTGGTGTTCTATATGACAATTTGGTACATAAAGCTAATGCAAGCTCTATGCCTAATGCCTAATGCACTTAGTAAGACCAAATCAAATATTTTTTTTGTTTTCTGTTGCAAGCTCAATTTTTGTAACATTCAAAAATATTTCTCTTGGTCACATTTTGAAAACAACTATGGCAAAGTTTGGCATGAAAACGAATACCGGATGACTCAAACAAAACATAAATTTGAAAACATTGACCCTGTTTTGTTCAAGTTGTTTTAAACTCACTCAAGTATATGTTTTCATATAGTCAGCCTTGCTATTGGGTTTACTGAATGACATGTTTATCAATCAAATGGCATTGAAATTTGGCTGATGAAACAAAGTCAAAGTTAAAAAAAAATTGTTATAATGTTATAATGTTATAATGTTCCTTTAAAAAAAATGTGCCACTGACAAAAGCATCAGCAAAAGAATATTAAAGCAAAAAGCAAAAGAAAAAATTCAAAGTTTGAAGACCATTGGACATGAGTCACCTTCACTACAGATGAGCTATTTTTTTCTTTATGAACTTCAAAAATCAGTGAAATAAAAAATTCACGTTTATGGTGTACAACTACAATATAGATAATGTGTACATATCCTGAAAGTCTGATTAGAATCTGATTTACAGTTTGGAGGAGTTGCTGATCAAGAAACAGCTGATGTAGTACAATGTAGATTATCCAAGCAGCACCTGTGTTGAATCTGCTTTCAACAAGGAACACAAAAACAAAAATAAACAGAATGCTCTAAAATACTACATGTCTACAGTTCTAACATACTATATGTCTATATTTAAACACCTAAGAAATCCCTCAAGGTTACTCTTATTTAAAAACACCAGACATAAATACATGTATATCTGTATTTTGTTAATTAACGTTAAAATACATGAAGTTAGAAAAAAAAAACATTTTGCATTATTTACCTGGTTGACAACACAGTCAATATCAATTTCTGGCCCAGGTCCAGGGATAACTATCACATTCTCAGGAACAATACTCCTATCCACAGACACATCACTGTAATATTCTCTTTTGAAATATAATGACCACATAATTACAGGTTTACTTTCATCTGAAAAAAAAACAATACATTTTTGCCATACTATAAAATGTGCAATTGTAAAAATTATTCATATATTTTTCTCACAGCTATTTCCTTATAAAACTCCATAAAATTAATTCTTTTGAACATTTAAAGTATAAACTATCTAAATGTTTTTGGAAGATCAAGGATATATTCCATCCATGTAAGAAATT